>JAUJYS010000559.1:0-22262 GCA_033995665.1 Melogona broelemanni
GTATGGCCTCTGCGAAACAACATATTTGCATTCGAATACTGGCGTCCTCTGGGATCTGGCGGTGTTCCAGATAAAAAGTTGGTTCCATTCAGTTTAAGCGGATAATCGATCGGAGAACTCTTGATGGTACTACCAATAATTTTTGGCGCTCTATAACCTGATCGGAGAAAGCTAATAATTAGCTGAGATGCAATAGTGACTCTTGCGGCTCCCAGGGCCACAATTTGGCCACGACTGAGTTCACAAAATCGGCAAATCGCTCAAATAGGGCAGACAAAGGGTCAGAGCCTGCATCTAGTCTGTCAGAGGACGACAGTTCGAGCCAGGAGGGCAGAAAATATGGGTTGGGACTTGGGGTGAATCGTGGACGTTTGAAAATGACGATAAAACAGGAATAACAAAAATATTCCAGATGCAAGCGACGAAGCAACGAAAAGACTATCTGAGGGGGGAAACTAGATGTGGCGAGATACGGTGGGGTAGTGCCAGCTTCTTTGGGTTCAATTTCGGGCAAAGATCACAGTATTTTTAAGGCGAGAGAAATCCATACATGCGCCTTCCTGGCCAAAAAGTAAAAGTACTGATAGCTAATTACGATCAACGATTACGATCTAAATAAATTCGCAAAGTTGTAAACATAATTCATTGATTCCGTAATGTGGACTGCGGCGTCAAATTTTTAGACAACGCTGCCGTCAAACTATTAAATATCGCCAAATACGAAACGATTTCTAAATGCCACGACAACAACGAATACTCGACGAGCAACTATACCTGATCAGTCCGTAGCAGAGGCTGCTGGTAGCTGGTCGGCCGGAACGGTCGCCCACTGTCCGCGTCCGTCAGCACCTCTCCCATCAGCAGTTCCGTCTTCCGCCGCTTCCAGTGGCGCTGCTGTCGCGACAATTGCCGGCCGCTCTTCCGCACTTCCACCCGCAGCAACTGCAGTTCGTCGAACGTCAGACCCAGCGCTTGCAGACAGTCCACGTCCTCCGTTTCATCAGTGGCGCCTTCCACGGCCGCAGCCAGCACTTTCGACGGCGGCGCCGAGGCAACCGGTCCCTCTGGCAAATCCCAAGTCGAGCCATTCGTCAACCCGTGGACCGTCACATTGAACGTCGAGTCGATCGATACGCCCTCTATCGGTGGTAAAGCGGTGACGGGCGTCTCCGCGTAGCTGTACACGTCGTACCAGCGATCATGGCGCCACCCGACGGTCGCCATGCCGTGGCAGGTGCGGTTAGCGCGGGCCGATAGGGCTTCGGCCATGTCGCGGCTGTGAGCGGCCAGACGGACAGTGCGGAGCAGGTAGTCGGCTTCCGTGGCGCCCGGTACGGTCCAGGACGGGCCGGCCGCTTGCAGCTCCCCCTGGGCGACCACGCTGAACACGGGGGTCGAGCAGGCGTGGTCCGCGTAGAAGTGCTGTAGCAGCCGGAAGGTGGCGTTGCGGTAGAAAGTGTATTTCCGGAGGACGTATTCGGGGCCGGTTCGGGTCTCGCATCTGGAATGAGGGACAGAATGTTGGGGTTAAGGGCGGGCTTTGATTATACCTGCACAATGCGCATTAGAAAAGTTGTCGGCCATTTTAAAAATGGAAAACTTGCCGCCAATTTTTAAGACTCCTGCCGATTCTTTGGTAGAACTCATCTTGAGACAATTTATCTTTTAGAATTTTAAAAATTCAACTAAAAAAATTCAACCGTCTCCCTCCATAGGCAGTCAACCCCTCGCCAAAATAGAGTTTCGCAGCAGACCGTTACTCTGTTAGCAACTTAACATGTATACTCCTCACACCCGGAGCGAGCAAATAATTTCCGGTTGACTTGAATCGACAGCTCCAGCATCGCCTCTTCTTCCTTCACACGTGTAACACAAATTCCATTCGTTCCATTTCCATTCCTACCATTTCTGCGCTTTGTTTTGCACGTGCGTTTGAGAATGAACCGCTTTCTCTTATTTTTTTCTCTTCAAAACTCGCCTAGATCCAATTTAAGACACTGGATGGTTTTGCACGAAAAAGTCATTCGCAATAACAGTTTAAACCAAGTTTAAACAACGAAATTCCTTCCTGGACCGCAAAGGAAGATAGGAGACGCACAGGTATAATATTTTCTCAAGTTTAGTCAAGGAATTGAAAATTTTTTTGAGCTGCTAAAAAACTAATCAGTTCAAAGAAAAGATTTCTTTAAAAATTGTAAGTTGTGGGAAAGAAAATTTAACACTTTCCCATTTTTTTTTTGTTAAGGAAGTTTATGATTTCGCGGAGAGCCTAAAGTTGGCTGAATCTTGGAAGTGACAAGTTCTTGTTTGAGATACTTTTGTCTGTTCCCCCACAGAGTCTACAAGTTAGTAAAAATCAAGAATATCTCAAAACGGGCTCGAAACCCACTACCATTCCGTCCGTCCGACCAATCGAGACACAGAAAAAGTACAAATGAATAGGATGAAACAAGTAAAAAAATGTCTTTGAAATATGAAAAGGGCGGGCCGTCTAAATAAAGGGACAACTACAGCGCCCATAAATAATGGGGCTTTCAGGATGAACAAATGGATACGTCCTTTATCCACCGCACACTTTGGCGGCTGTGTCAAAAAGAATTTAGGTTTTTAAAGAACTTGTTCAACGTGTTTAACTTTCAATTGCCAAGATTCGCAGGCCCTGCAGGTCAGTAGACAGTAGACACGCACTAAAAAAGCATCTGTCAGATGAGCAAATATTTATCTCTGCCTGGAAAGTATGAATCCTCCTAAAGTGTTTACTGCCGCAGCAGGCCGCACAGCTCTTCCATTCACGAGTATGTTGAACTAAAGTAAGCCAGGTTACGTAGGCGGTTCCAGCTGAAGTGGTTAAAACTAACTTTCGACTAATTTAAATGTGGTGAAGCTATATTTTTGCTAGAATACAAAATACACAATTATCATATTCTTACTTATACAGGGTAATTACAAAAAAAAAACATCCCCCTTCAAATTTTGTTATATTTTCTTTTATATTTAATCGATTCGTTTGCAAAAAAAAATTACAAATAGACTAATAACGAACTAGTATTTTGATAGTTTAATATGACCTTTAATATTAACCTTCAACCTAGATTTTTAAATAATTGATTTTTGTAGCTAAACAATTCCAAACAACATTTATTTGAAGAAAAAATCAAGTGAAATGCATGAATACATGTGTAAACTTCATCTGAATAATGTCAAAAGTTAGCTGGGACACATATGTCCCATCAGTAGTCGACTGAAAATGTGTCCCAATTCCAAAATCAGTTCCCCTTGAAAAAAAATCTAAAATTTTTAATTTATTACTTTTGAATTATTTTAAAAATTTTGACAAAAAAAAATGAAAAAAATGAAAAACTCAATTCCCGTAGCAAAAGGGTTAGGATGAAGTCTGAATTTGAAATTTTAAAATTTACAATTTTACTTTCAGCACAAATTTTTTTATTCGTTTGTAAAAAAAAATTGCATTGCCATTTTTTGCCCCATTTTCCATCAATACGAAAGTAAAACATTTTGTAAATCGGTCCTGCTTTCCCAAATATGAGCAGCCAGCAGCAGACGCGCAAATCTTTTTCGTTATCTGGCAGCACAGACAGCTGGCTTAACTCTGTCTACGAAATTGACAGCACTGGGTGGGTGATAATCCCGTTGTACTTGAATACTAATCTCTGCGTCGAGCGTGTCTGTGCTACCGGCGCCGGATTAGCACTGTTATATACCCTGGTTTATTAAAAAGAAGTGTTGTCTCGTATATTTACGCTAGCGACCAGGATAGAAAATGTAGGCCAAAACCGTCACACTAATACTGTAATACAGATGATGATCCCACTCGTTGAATAAACTTTTTTTCATACTAAACGTTGCTTATGCTATTGAATCCGCTATGTTAAGGAAATTATTCTGTGTTCATGCCTTTGTGTGCATTCGCAGATTTATAAACACATTCAAAATGTTTTCAAAACTAAACAGTGTAGGATTTTGACAGATCTTTGATTTATAACTCACGACTAACGTCTACCCGGTCAAACGCTTTCTAAAAATTTTAACCATTAATTTGAAAATTAACCTGTGCCATCTCTTTCGAAGACGTAAAATAGTATACGCCATCTAGTGCATCGATTTGATAGGACGCATTCTGAGCTCAACCGAATGGGGAATATACCAAAAATAAAACGATAATATTAAATAATCTCAAAAATAATAATAATATTTTATGCACATGACTAGAGTTTATCAAGCTCTGTTCGTTTTTCTTTTCTTCTTGAAACATGTTCCCCATTCGTCCTCGAAAACAATTGACGCACTTCAGGGTGATGTCGCCGAGGAAGGCCGACACATATTGTTTTATTCATGCAATCGCGCTCCAGCAATTTCATAACCCGATCTAGACGAAACGTGCACCTACCGCCGATATACTTACTGTACGAGCGCAGTGCGCCTATTCTGCGTATACGTACGTACGTTTGGCGGAACGTATTGATCGGAAAACGCCAATCCCGTGACAGCTTAAACACACATTGAATCAGACGGACCCGAACCATAAAATCAGTGCACGCGATGAACAACCACATGTCGCAACTGTACGGTACATACCCCCCCCCAAACACTGACAGTTAGATAAATGTGGTAATAATTTTTCTAGGGGGATGTGGGGATGATCAAACGGATTGCTCACTATAACCTCCTTGCACAATAGGAAGGAAGAAGGGGGAGTGGGGAGATACCTTTCCATCGCACAGTTTGCACAACGACGATGTAAGTAGCGCCCTCCCCCCCCTCAAATCTCAACAATTTGAAGACGGCAACTGCGTCTTAAGACCCTGTAGTGAGTGGGCCACTTAACAAAAGGGAATTTACTTTGATTGGAGAGTGAATGTATCTTAAAATAAAATGTATTGTTTCGTATAACCAAACTTGTTAGTTATACTGGCGCAGAACGTCGGATTACAGAATAAAATTATCACAATCTTATTAATGTTCAGACTGGATTTGACGTGTAGCACAAATCCAGTCTGAACATTAATAAGATTGTGATAATTTTATTCTTAAAATAAGGAACTTGCTGGCGCCGTTACATTTTGGTTTTGACCAGAGACCAACACCTGCAATATTTTCAGTGTTGGGTAGGAACGGAACGGAAAAGCTCCATTTCGAGGAACTGGCTCCTTTTTTGAGGAACTTAGGAACGCCTAGGTTATTTTAATTGTTGTAGGAATTTAAACTAGTTCTTTTTTTAGAAACTGGAAAGTGTATATACTGGAGACAAAATAAAAAATAAATAATACCGGTAATAAACACTGGAATCATACCAGCATTCGACCGAATTCGACGGCGCTTAGCTTAATAGGCTTCCCGAAGTTAGTCAATATGAGGGTTGGATCCCAGCAGGATGCATTGGGTGCAAGGACAAAATTGGCGTTTCCGGGTGTGGAGTTAACGGAAACAATGACAACACGAGTTGACCTAAAAGTAAATAGAGACGTGACACGCGCATTTGATAATATGATGATGATCCATATGCGCCGTCGGTTTATGCTTGCTGTATAATCGAGGAAAACTGCAACCTGTCATTAAGGTCGGTTCGTTTAATGCGGGCAAATAACCGCTAATTAACATGTTTATGGAGGGGTGGATGGACTATACACATATAGCGTGGGCGATATGCGCACATTATCTTATGATCATCTGCGTCCACAAAAAACAAAACAGAGCATTTTCCAAATATGACACGTGCATGTAAAGCCTATTGTAACAATCTTACTATTGCACATTCAATTTTGAATAAAATATTTCTGATGAGTTCTTTATCTTTCTATGACTAGGTCAGTTCAGTATTTAAGACACTGAAGAACTGTTCCAATGTCTGGTGAATTATGAATTGAAGTAGGCGTCAATGCAATTATTTTGTAACAGAAAAGAAACCCCCGTTCCAGTTCCTAAAAAAAAGAAAACCAGTTCCCGCTCCAGTTCCAACAGAAATAAAAGAAACCTAAGCGTTCCAAAGTTCATCAAATTGGAACCAGTTCCTAGGAACGGAACTGTTCCGTTCCGCTCCTACCCAACACTGGTTCTTATCAACCGCCCGTTCAGTGTTTACAGCGCTCTTCGCGGTTAATTGGGATTTGGGGTCTATTGACAGCGAAAATTGCAACTTGTCAAATGACAAGATGAACGCCACCTCATGCTAAAGCGCAAGGCGGATTGACTTTTCCGCAAGAACAAATAATTATGCAGGTAATTCGGTAAACCTGTTTCACATTGGCTACATAGGGTCTCAAGAGTAAATGCCCTTAGTTTATTAAAAGCGCTCGGCCATTTGCAACAGCTGTTTTCATCCGATGTAGGCAAAAGACATTTGCAATTACACGCTGGCCGTGCGTGTACACGAGTATCGTTACGAAATCGAACCAATTGCTCCTCCTAGCCCTTTCGCTAGTCCTTTAGCTTTATTTCCAATTCGGGCGTTTTGCGACAATCGACTCGGATTTATGGGTCGAGCAGCACGTGCGACATACGTCGCGGCTGTGTAGTCACGACGTGTTCTTCTTGTCCGGGTGCTCCGGGCGCCGTATTGCCGTGCTATCGATGCGGTTCTCCCGCGTGCAACAGGACGGGCAACGATAAAAACGGGCAAAACCGATTTATGTTCCGACCGGAATTCTCCAGAAACCTCTCGCCATGACACCGCGAATACATAAAATGTGCGGTTTACCGCGCCTGATTTTGTGGAAAACCAACTCGAGACGATGTTTAACTTTTTCTCGTCTTGGTAACATTGCGGTAGAGTGGCGGCTCGTCCAAAATAAGAACCTGCAGGGGCCAGGCGATATAAAATAAAAATATGCGTCTAAAAATTATTTTGATGCAATTTTTTATCCAATTAACTTATTAAAAAATACAACGAGAAATATCACCGTAGCCCACTCCCAGGTTTGCTTCCCGACGAAGGTTCTAGATTATTAGATCAATAATATGAGCCGGTCTCCCAAAATGACCGCTCCGATAAAGCAACGTGAGGGATTCAGAATCTACTGTAATGATATACAGTGATTTCGTGATTGGAAATAAAAAAAAAAAAAATGAGAAGCATCAACGGAGGTTTACAGAATTTAATATTTGCTATATTTCGCAAATTAAAAGGTGCACGATTTTGAAGCGCGAGGATCTGACACTGCATTTCAGCACACACCAGAACGATTTTGGTGCATAAGAAATGATCGATTGGAAAATTAAAAAGGCAACAGCAGGTTTTTAAAAGCCAATGCATTTAAATAAAGTGATAATTCTTTAATTTTGCCTAAAAACGTTATAGTTGTATCCAGTGCTGCTCGCCAGATGGCGCTTGTGACGAACAGTCAGCCACACAATACTAAAGCATTGGTGCAGCCTGGCCTCCTCAGTCTGAAATGCATGACGGACCGCCACGGTTATCCCACCGACGCTTCGGGTTGCTACATTTATCGGTCTGTAATATACGAGGATAAATTGCTATGGCGTCTCGATAAATTTGGTTTTTGTTTTGGTTGGCGGGAATGTTTGTTTTCTTTGGACGCAAACTGCGCGATCGCTCGAGACTGCATCATCGTGCCGAGTTCAGGACGTCTGCTGGCGATCCGGCGCCTTCGCATTCAAGACCATATGGAACATGGTCAATGATTTAGGTGAAGAGGGTTGTTGCTGTTGCGCAATTGGAGAACGCGCCCGTTCAAGTGCATTGGAGGTCGTTGGGCTAACCTAAACGTGCCTTTAAAAACACAGGGTTAAATACCACGGACGTGTCGCTCGCGTTGGGTTTCGAGAAATTTATTTTGCAGTTCCCCGAAACGCTATAAACGAAATTCAATATAAATTAATCAGGTGACGTTTTCAGTGTTCAAGCGGGGGGAGAAATTTCGTCAATAGCCAATCCATACGCAAAGCGCTGTAGGTGGCGCTGGGTCTCGATTTCCGATGCAACTCAAAATCAAGAACGCTGAGTTTAAAATCAAGAACGCTGTGATTGGCTGAAAAACAAAAACGTTATTAAATCACAGCGTTATTGAGTTTGAACTCAATTTTGAGTTGCGCCGCCCAAGTCAAGAGCGCGCCGCTGCGTTTAGTTGACTATTTATCCGCGGTTCATAAAATGTGGGCGATAATTCACCTAAATTCAGATTGCATAAATTACTTACAATGACCGCCAAAACTAATAGCGCTATTATTCAACTACCGGTACGTAGCACTTTCTCAAAGCAATATTCCTGTCCCATTCTAATTTCGAGAGCGCTCCGCAGCGTTCAGTCAAACTGTGTGGGTCCACGATAATATAGCTTCCATTTTACTTGAAGCTAAAATTGCCAAATTGTATCAACGGCACTCACTTGTTTAATCGTGAACAATTAATGTGGTCTCAAGAGGAATTACATCATATATATTTACAAAAAATAACTGCCCGGATAAGCCGCGCAGTGCACGTGGCCAGAACAATAATTCTCCGACCAAGTGCGCTTCACTCCCAGCTCCCGTAGCAGAAAAGAAAATCGTCTATTATTTACTCTTCCGATCTAGCGCGCGTGGCGTCTATAGTAAAAGTAGGAAAGGAGCTCTCAGATTTTCTTCTTTTTTTTTTTTTTTTTTTTTTTTTTCACCGGCGCGTGCGAATCATCAGCGCGTTTCGATTCGGGGATGCTGTAGAACAAACAAAACGTCTGTTACGTCCCCAGTCTTGCGAGAAAAAGTCAAGCCACGTTTTAGTTTATAAAAAAAAACTTGGAATTCCACCGCCTCTTAACAGACACGTAATCCGACAACGAAACATGCATTAAAATACGGAATATTTCACCACGTGGGTTTCAAGCTACGTCAGGTTTCAAGTTGCAGCTTAAATTAACGAATATATAAAAGCGCATAGGGTGGTACAATATTGGTCAAAGATATTAAAATATGTACGTATAAACCATTATTGTTTCTAGAATGCACAAAATCCGAACAATTTCAGCTTTAAAATTATTAAAAAAAACTTTTTAGGGCTTGTTAAGAAGATCTTAAGGAAAACAGCAGGCAGTTTTTAAGTTATTAATTTCTTTTGATTTTTTTTTCACTAAAGTATTTAAAATCTGAGCAATGTTTATCAACAGTTTGCAATTTAAAGGTTGATCGGTTCTCGGAAAACGACTATCACAAAAATTCCCGTCATTCCAACCCCACGCCATTCGGCCATTGAACAATCACGGGGAGAACGTGACAAACATCAGGTTTTCGTCAAATCGCAAGGTTTTTCAAGAGGTTATCCTCGATGACACTCGGTCCTGTCAGTCAGGGCTCAGGACGGACGAAGCGCAGCGAAGATTTTTTTGTGTGCGTAAATAATTCCATGGGCAAAAAAGTTTGAAAGAGCCGGGTGGGGAGTTACGCGAAATAACATTGTTTTTCCCATCCTGTGCTCAACGAATGCGGTTCAAGCGTTGAGCCGTAGCTGTTGTTTTACACGTAGCGTTTCGCAAACTAATGCTACTAAGCAGTCAGTCTCTCATGCCAATATTTGCGCAAATAGGCATCGTTGGTTCCGTGGTGTAGTGGTTATCACATCTGCTTTACACGCAGAAGGTCTCCGGTTCGAGCCCGGGCGGAATCATTGTTTTGTGAATGTTATTTCATAAAAATTCTAAATTTCGATTTGTGGTAAACGGATTTTTGAGATTTAAAATAACGAATGATTTGATTTTGCGAACTCTTCTGCTAAAACGCACATACCGGCTATCATCGTCCGCGAGAAACCAATATTAATGTATTGGTTCCTCGATCAAAATTTTATTTTTCAAGTTCTTCAATTTTTCGCGGACGATGATGGCCGGTAAGCGCGTTATGCGATCAAATCAGTTCAATCAATCAATCAAATCAATCAAACAGTTCGCAAAATCAGATCAATCAGTCGACACTGCGTGCAATTAATTAGACGATGCACAAACCATATATTATTTTTTAAATGCTTAAAAATAAATGAACTCTATATTTTAAAAAAAATAAAATTAAAATTTCGATGACGCAATGGGAGCCACTTTTGTGAAATATCGTAAAATTCCAAAGAAATTTATCGTGACCAGTGTGTTCAAATAAGGTTTGACTTCGAATTGAATATTTTATTTTAAACAGTTTTAAAATATAAAAAAATATTTCTTTGATCAATGGATTATGTTACATTGTTCGCTCTTGTTACAACACCTGTTTGTTACATTGTTCGCTCTTGCGCCTACCGCGATATGACCAACATTTGCGCTCATATTCATCGTTGGTTCCGTAGTGTAGTGGTTATCACATCTGCTTTACACGCAGAAGGTCTCCGGTTCGAACCCGGGCGGAATCATTGCTTTTGATTAATTTCATTTCACAAAGACGCTAAATTTCGATTTTGAGATTCTAAAAACGCTTGAAAATAAACGAAGAATTTTACGGAAAAAACGAACAATTCCATTTTTCAAAATTAAATTTCAAAGACTTTTTTGATCTTAATATATTAGGTGCCATTTTTATTGAAATATTCCTAAAGTTTCAAAGAAATTTTTCGCGACTAGTGTGTTGAAATTTTTTAAATACATGTACCGGTAGTTTTAAAATAAATTTGATCAATGGATTTTCCCTTTTTTTTACCGCGATTTTCCCTACCGCGGGCAATTTTTTTAAAATTTATATTTGCAGCTATCTGGGAATCAATTTTTATCTTTTACTCTGATCTAAAATCACCATGTCTTGAAATAGCAATTAAGCAACCGATCATTCTTGTCGTTTCTATACAGGGCACAAAATAACACAAATTTTGAGTTTTGCGCTAAAGCGTAACGTGAGAATGCATGTACCGGTACATGTACATGTATATTTATTCGTATGATTAGGATTTCTTTTTGTTCTTAGAACAAACCAGCATAAAGAACAACAAGCACCAAAACTGTACAACCAATCCCAGGACAGTAACCAGTTGGGCGTCCCTGTTAAACAAAACAACAACTCACGAATGCCACGAACCTTTTTTCGTGTGTTCGTGTTCCCGTTGTGTGTGTACACAGAGACATGCCGTAAGTTGTACTCATAGTCTCGACGAGGCAAAAACTCTGACTAGAAGATTTGAGATGAATACTGCACGCGAAAAAGCCCGTCACCACAGTAAAGCTATTTGGTAAATACGCGAACGTTGCTTTTGCGGTGGTTAGAAAAACAAAGCTAGTTTCAATCAAAATTTTATTACGTAACACGGTTAGGGAGGTGACAGCAGTTTTGTTTGCCTCCATTTTTACGAGAGAGCTCGTTTTGAGCGCCTATATAGATCCGATTAAAAATTGTATTATTTTTTATTATTCAAGTTATTCTTACTTTTAATTTCATAAATTTTAGTTTTTTTTAAAGATTGCTCACAAGTTAAAATGAGTTGATAGATGATAAAAGTACGATTCGTGGTCTGAGTCGTCATAGCCCAGTTGGGATTACAACCGTGTGGGATGCGGCGGTCCCGGGTTCGATTCCCGGCGCTGACTCTCGTTTATTTGACCTCGGTTTACTGGTGAAAATGTGGCCCTCACATATTGACATAGTAACGCGAAGGGTACAGTAGTGCTATACACTACAGTGATTGCAACAAAAAATCTAAACTACTAACATAAAGTGTAACAAATAAAATAAATAATATACACGTATATCTCATTTTGTATCTGAAATTTACAGAACCACAATCCCAGAAACCGACTAGTCCTTTATGAACGCAAATCTACGTTTTCCCACGCTATGATCTTGCCGAGATTTTTTTTTAATCAATTTCGAGTTTCACTCAGACTGATCTAAAATATAGATGCCCTTAGATCACCCACAGATAAAACCAGAAGATGCATTTTCGTTTTTTCTACAAGCAGTGACCACCCGCCCCCACGTGCACTGGATATACCGAGTACCAACCACATTTCTATTTCACCTCAAGTTGGCCTAGTTCTGCATCCCCGTTTAATATCCAAGTGCTACCCGCACGCGTTTACCAACTCGAGATGAAATGAACTGCGCGCGCGATCTGGAGCTCAGTGTGTGTAGTAGTTATGTACACAAACGCAGCCGGGCAGACCTGGAGCGTTTAAACATTTAAAAAGACGTCCGACTACCGACTAGATCCTGTCGGGTCGGATTCGCGGAAAAAAACAAATCGAATAAATAACTGAGCGAACCTTCTGTTCGAGACAATTTAAGCTCAAAATCTGAGAAAGATTTATGAGCGGGAGTGAGGGCTTTTAAATGAACTAGTGCGGGTCTGACGGCGTAGTTCCTGGATTACGGGTCAAAAGTGAAGGTTATGGAGAAGTAGGAAGAAAAAAAACGTAGTGCCAAATCATCAGTGTTGGGTAGGAACGGAACGAAAAAGTTCCGTTCCTAGAAACTGGTTTCTTTTTTTTTGAGGAACAGGAACGGGGGTTCTATTTCTGTGCGAAGGGTTCCTTTTGCCATAACCTTCAATTTTTAAGTTTTCTACGAGCACTCCAAAGTGTGACATTTAGATCTGTTGATCTATCCGCAAACCTATATCTGTCCTGTAGACTAGTTCCCGCAAATGGTTTTTAAATATATATATATATATTTTTTAAATCTAAAGAACGGAAAAGTTCAATGTTCCTTTTGAAAAGTAACTTAGGAACGCCCAGGTTTCTTTTAATGTTTGAGAAACTGTAACTGAAACTGGTTCCTTTTTTCATCGGAGGAACGGGAACTGGTTCCTTTTCGAAAGGAACGAACCCAAAAATGCAACCCCACATAGCCCGGGGCTACCATTTCGAGTGGGAGGAAATATGGGCGGGTGTTGGACAGGGATCAAAAAAACAAATCCCTCCAAAACTGAAAAAGATTATGAAGCCCCCGCGAGCCACGTCCCGTCACCATGCTTTTAGCTTGTAGCTACAGCCTTTCGGCATTGGTTTCGGAAGAAAAACAGTAGGCGCTTCAGCGAATCGGCTTAGTCTTTGGTGTTTTGTCCGTGACGTTCGGTTGGAAAAATGATTTTCTGTAGATTTTAACTCCATGAGGCAATCTACGAACCCATACATCGACTGGTGTTTGGAGGCAGCTGAGACAATAAATTTTTTTCTCTTCAGAATTCTACCTGTCACGCCAATCAGCCTGAAACGTCAAGTTTCTTTCTCTTGTTTTTAACCCAATTTATAATTTATTCGTATACCAACAAATGTAAACAAATATTTTTTTCACTTTTTGTCATCACTGAAGTGAATATCAGAACAGGAGAATCTGAACCCCTCAAATCCAATCGAAAGAGCATTGTATAGAGGCTGAGGAGGACTGGCTACCAAAGGGCCCGGGCGGAAAAGAATGCCAAGGGGCCCTTTTTGGGGGCCCAGTCGGGTATGTTTTTGGGGGTGGCAGGGCGGAAATTCCCCGCCGTTCTGCCATAGCCAGTCCGTCCCTGTATGGAGCGATTGAAAATTGTTGTTCTCCATTTAAATGTCTTTAATCTGTCTAATTAATGTGTTTAAATCTTTAAATGTTTATAATTTTCTTCCAAACGATCGAGCCGTGATGTAATGTAAGGGTTTATTTCGTTTACAGAACGACATAATGTTTTGTGCAAGGGTCTATTCTGTTTTTTGTTTTTTTTTTGCTTCATGCTATGAGTCTCGCCAATTCAGGTCGCCCGTTATCCCCAGTCTTGTCCTGGTTTTCACCATTATTTTATTTTTTTTATTTTTACGTGGTAGTTCGAAATAATATAAAGTCGATTCAACAGGGCATGAGCTGTATCAACAGTTAACTGGTAGGTGGCGTTAGTTTGCTTGATTTTGCAAACTGTTTAATGTTAAACTGTTAATGTTAACTGTTAACAAGCTGTTTAATTCAATTACCTCAATTTAAGTTCAATTTAATTACCTTTGTGATACCCATGTTCCGGTTGGATCGGCTGGTAGGCGCGCACTGACGGAAGCCTCGGCCCACTTGACGTCGGCGATGAGTTTGGCGCACTGCAGGTCACCAACGTCGCCCCGCAAGATGTCGTTGCTGTCGGCTGCCACCCGGCGTGCCACTAGCGGCGGCGATAGCGGCTGGCGCCGTCTCTGCACCGGAGCCGACGCCAGCAACAACGCCACCTGCAGCATGGCCGACACGCACACCAAATTCAGTCCTGGAAATAAAAATCGGGATTCATGGTCACCCTCAGCCTGAAGAAGCACGCAACTCGATATGGTGAAACAAAAGAATTAAGTTAAGTGACTCAATGACAAAAAACAATTTAACAAACTCATGACATATTTTATTATAATTATTATTATTATTATTGGTATTAAAATTGCACACAAATTAATTAGCTAACCATGCAATCTAGCAATAACTAAACTCGCGGTCTGAAAAAATACATTCGAGCTCGTAACTCAAAGAGGGCATGACTAACATAAATAGACTTACAACAAAAGGAATTCAACAAACTTGTGTCATATATTTTCTTTTGTATTCAAATTGCACACAAATTAATTTGTACATGTATTTTGCATTTTGTGAAAAACGCAAAACTATGGTTTCACCAATTTTGTCATCCTAAATTAAACAAAACCGTGAACGTACAGGGTTTGTAAGCATGACTTTCAACGGTTGACCAAAACCATGGCAGGAGTCAGAAGAAAAACGAAGCGTGAAAAATTCCAGGCGAACCAATCTGCTTTTTCGACCAAACAAGTTTGTTCTTACCTGTGAGAAAGTGTGGCATGATCTGTTATCCAAAAACACCGCACTTCCAATTAAACCAGGCAACAAACGCGATCAAGATCCAACGGACCTAAACTCACGAAACATCTACTCGCACCATATTTGCCCGAGACAAAAGCACCGTTCCCCAAAGAGTTGTCCATCTCCGAGAAAAGCGATCCGAAAGAAAGTGTTCTTCTGCACACCTTCGACGAAACTCGTACAGCACTAATCTGTTCACCGCAATCGTTTAAATTTCACTCTAGTTGGTTCCAATTCGCGAAATGATGTGTGGGAGAGAAAACAATATTATTTTTGTTGACCACAAACGAGGAGATTTGCCCGTGATATCCTCGAAGCCCTGTACAAGTGATGTGAGAAGATGAAAACTTGTGCTTGAATGAGCCCTCTCTTTTCGTCCCAGATTTTTTCACCACTTCTGAATGGAGTTTACGCGCGCGCGCGAACACGAACAAAAACCTCTCCAGTAAATTTTGAAACGGCGCGCCGGGTGGCTGGTATGTTTCACCCGGGCAGCAGGATCTAGTCGCGATTGTAGCAGAGCGCGTCAAATTATCCAGATGCGTTTATCAGATCTACTAAAACGATCGTAGCCCAATATCTTGTCGCACCCCCATCACCACAAAATATCCTGTCTGAGAGGCTATTATAAACGAGGCACGGACCAATCAGGGAAAGAATCCATATCCCGTGACGTTTTGCTAAAGTTTTTTTTTTGCTGATCGCATTTTGGGTGGCTTTTGTCTTCAAACGGTATTATTTTTTTGTAATTGTCTTTTTTTGCTTGGTTCTTCTTGCTCAGCAGAATTTTTAACAACTTTTTCTGGTTTTCAAAAGAAAAGAAAAATAGTTTTTATCTCATTTCCAGAAGAAAAACAAATATCTCAAAATGTCCCAAAATCAACGTCAACAATTAAAATTTGTAGAAAATTTAACGCGTATAAAATTGAAAGACACAAACGACCACAAGCATCGTCTTAGCATCTATTGTGTCTGCTCGGGGCGCACCGAGGCTAAACGACGATAGCTAGACCTCACAAAATAACGAAGAATTAATTAATATTATGCGACACAAAAACAAAATCACGACGGGACAAACCTTAAACCATCGTCAACATCTCAAATTCAGTAAATATTTAAAAAAAAAATGAAAAAATATGTTTGAAATAAAATAATAATTTGTCAAATGACATAAAATCAAAGCCGCAATTCCACAAAAAAATGTGATTGCGTAGTTGAAGATTTTCCGACATGACGCGTTTAGCAGTTGCGCTTATTGTGGAATCTGCGTTTTCGCAAAATAACGGGGACCATGTCCCGTCGCGGGTGGGCAGGCAGCATGCCGTCCCACCCGGATGAGGCTATCAGCAATTCAGCGACAGCACAGCAAGCGGTCCGGCGGCGACACCATCACTGGGCGACTGGAGGAGGTAATAGGGAAAAAAGAGGGAGGCGAAGTAAAAGTGGGTAGGGGTAAAAGGAGAATTAATGGGGTAATCCGACATGAGGTTAGTGGTGGAATGCAAGTAGTGCATTTATTTGTAGCACCAGAGAGAAAGAGAGAGAGGGTGCAGTTTAAGCCACAAAACAGTTGGCAAAACACTGCGCACGACAACATATAGTATGGAAGATATTCACAGGGGGGTCAGAATTCCATGCTCTCGACTACACATGGAAGAAAACTTTTTTTTCCAAAATAATTTTTTTTTTTGTTACACTTCTTGTCTCAAAACACTTGCTGTTTTGAAAAAAAAAAGTAATCTTATGTATTTTTGTGGTCAATTTTCAAATGCTTTTCTTTCTCCAAGGTTGATTTTTAAAAAGTTACCATATTGTAAGCAAATATTGATCCTCCAGTCAGTCACCTTGAATTTTTACCTCTCGTTCGGTTTTCCTTTGAAGTTTTTTGCGGCAATGAGCCGAGGCTGGCGAGAATACGGGTCTCGAATGAGTTCGCGGCTTTTGAACAAAGAACGTGCTGCCATCTGTAGGGAGCTAATGCAAACTTTGACGCGGAAAAGGGGTCTTGCTATTTTCACCCAGCTGCGTTTCTCAACACCTAATTACCACCCGTTGATACTCAACAGTCAACCTAACTTAAAAAAAAACTATACTCAACCTACCTTAAAAAAAATACATACTCAACCTAACTTAAAAAAACATACTCAACCTAACTTACTCAAACCACTTTTACTGACGTCAACGGGTGGTAATTAGATGTTGAGGAACGCAGCTGGGTGAAAATAGCTACACACCTCAGTGACAGTGGCAGCTTTTGCACGTGTTTATCAATTAGCTTAAATGTCTCTTTTGTCAACCAGATGGCGCCACCCATGCAAACACGATCACACGAGCAATTTATAAAGATGAAGGTCTCCATTTGTGTATTAGCCGCGGGAGTAATAATTATCGTGTAATTGGTAATTATAATTGATAATTGTAATTGGTAATTGACCGTGCCACCACAAATAAGCAAGTTGAGTTGAGTTCCACCGAATTCTGTCCGACTACAATAAACGGAATACTGAGAATAGGCCGTGTGGGTTGCTTACACAAAGTTGATGTTGGTGGTTCATGTTTAATTTATTGCCGAGCAGTGCGGTCAGACAGGCGCACATAATCATGAGTCACCGCGTCGCCAGCTGTTACATGGGCACAGCGCTGTGCAAATTAAATGCTTATGTCGGTATCCTTTTGCATAAAGTGTGCGAATCGTAATCCAGTTGATGGTTCCGGGTTCGATTCCCCTAGCGGGCACTCGATTCCTCAATTACAATTACAATATATACCCGCAAGCAGCCCCTTTTAGGGGGGGGGGGCAATGGCGGAGGTCAAAGACCAGTTAAGGACAAAGATGGGGTTATCCTTATGTTAACAGGTTCTGTATTCGAGACTCTGTTCCACAACCGACACACCCTGGGAAAATAAGAATAGCGGTAGGCATCACACCTATACACTGTAGCTTCTGTACCATACTAGTGTGCCCCTTTCTTCTACTCCTTTCTTTAGTCAGAAGGATAATTTTCTCAACATTAATATCGTACTCTCCCTTCTTTATACGAGAGCAAACAATATAATATCAATTTCTTTTCTACGGTCCTGTAACGATTCCCACCTCAGTTTTGACACCATATCTGTCCAATTGTCTGTTCGACAAATCTAGCAGCTCTTTTTTGAACAATTTAAATTTCACCTATTAGTCCATTCTGATGAGGATCAAAAGTAGAGCTACAATATTTCGAGAGCTCAATCCCAAGGTGCTGGCGAAAATAAATGCAACTCACCTGGAGAGTCAGAGTATTTGAATGAAAAAAGAAACGGGGCCTAAAAATGTCAGGGAAAACTGAACAAAATTGAAATGGAATTTTTTGTTAATTTATTTGTACGCTAGTTTATTGGCTAGAGATTTTGTTCTCTTCCTGTTGCTATGTGAAGGGCACATTTTCACCACCATCGAATAAACGAGAGCCTGCACCAGGAATCGCGAACCCGGGACCACCCGCTCATCAGCCGGTTGCCATACCCACTGAGCCACTGGTATTTGTTTGCTTTACAACTGATATTTGAATGACAGATGACATTTTTCCCCCGTGGTACTACAATAATACTAGTTTTTAACGTGAATACGTTGATAAATTCGGTCTAATAGGGGGATAACCTAAAACAAGTTGTGAGACGGTATTCGTTTTGACTTATAAGACGTCCTAACTCTTCGACATCAAAGACAGTTTTTCTAATATTCAGTTGTGGAAGGCCATGCTTGCAATTGTTGATGTTTCATATTCTCTGTTCGAGACGTTGAATTCTATGTGGCATTTTTTGGTTAGGAGAATTTTTCGAAGACTAATTTGGTCTGTACAGTATAAAGTGAGTGAAAGTTTTGATTTTAGCTTGGAAAAGTCAGGTGAAATCTGATCCACCTTTCCACAATGAAATATATTGCAACATCCTGTACATGCAAAAGGTGCCGACTAGAGGAAACATCGTCTCTGTGTCTTTCAGGATCGAGGCAAGCCACAAGAGATTAAGAAAACTGTTGTTCCGCGTTTGTCTTAAGGTTTCCGTAACACTATTAATTGTTCCAAAGAAAAACCGCTCAATGACACATACTCGACAATGGCGACGAACCTCTCGGGCGAAAACGAGACTTAAAATCAACGAATGAAATCAGACCCGCCACCTCACTCCCTTCTCAACTAAATAATAAAATCACGCTGTGTATTGTTCTGCGTAGCATATAACGGATGCACAATAGAACAATTTAAATCTAGCTTAACCGGGAAGCTTTTGTTTAAGCCACACTTTCATTGTCACGTGAATATATCGTCGACACTCTATGCATATTCACCTATACATGAACATGAAGGGTTGTTGGTGGCATTACATTTAAAATTGTTGCGGAACATTTTCCTACGAAATAGGCAAGTCATGCGATTGAAATTGAAATGCAAGTCCTAGTTGTAATATTGGGGAGTAAAGTCCGAAAACCGATGGCTCAGTGGGTATGGCAACATCCTACGGAGCGGACGGTCCTGGGTTCGATTCCCGGCAGAGGCTCTCGTTTATTCGACGAGCCTGAGGTACTGGCATCACCCCTTCCATGAGGGAGTCCAGAGCTTAGGAGTGGATTCCCGGTATCCTGGCTATACCAGCTGCCATTCCCCCTCACATATCTCCATAGAGACACGAGGGTGCAGTAATCCTGTAGTGCACTAAGCACTACGGTAATTTAAACAATAAAATGAAAAAAATTGGCGTGACAGCTTAGTAACGAAATCGCTTTAGCGAAAACTGTTATTGCGACAATTTTTATCTTTCACGAAACGTTATTCCCCCCATAGAGTTGCTAGCGTTAACTATTGTTGTTATGGAAGAACTTTGTTTACTAATAGGGTGCAATTACGTCATGGGCCTCTATTGTTGGCTGTAATCGATAGATGAATTACGAGCAAATTGGACCGCAACGCAAAAAAATCGATTAATTGCACACCGTACACATGTACAGACGCAATGCAATATACCATTACAGGCACGGCATGCTGGAACCAAGTAAGGAAAATCCATGACGGCGATCAATAAGCTCATGCTAGCTAGCCCATTGCCATTGCTGTTTTCATGTGTTAACCAAGATTGCCGCTTGGGGTCGTTAGGTGCCTTGTGCTGCGAGTCAAAGGTTCGTCTCAACACGATTAATCATGAGACATGGGAAGAATCATGAATGTTAGAAGCTGGGAAGGAGTGGCGAATTTTTCGTATGTTCGTGTCTGTGTCTTTTTAAATAGCGGACAACGTTGGGAAATTACGTTCCTAGGGACTGGTTCCTTTTTTGATGTAACGTAGGAACGCCAAGAATCATTTTCCTACGAGTTGGTTCTGTTTTTGATTAATTTCAGGACGCCTAGGTTCCGTTTTCTAGGAACTGGTTTCTTTTTTTGACGAATTTTAGAATGCCTACGTAGGATCGTTTTGAACGGTTTCGTTTCTTTTTTTTTTTTAGAAACAGAACGGTCGTTACTTTTACTGTGTGCCGAACATTTAAATTATTAATATTTAAATGTTAAAAATTGATTGCGTTTGCAACCAAAACTACCGGGATAAACAATCTCATTTACTAATGGTAAAGATAAATGGATTTTTAGACATTTTCAACCGTTGAGAAAATGCTTTGTTCGTTTTTTTTGTAATTTCTCGTTTTTAATCAAAGGATCGGAAAAGTTCCAGGTTAATTTCTTTGCTGTATGAACAGGAACGAGTTCCTAGAATGTCGCTCGCATTTCAAAACTTTCAAGTTAAATTAAAGTACAAGTTAAAATGTAGTAGTACAAGTTAAAATTGTTTAAATACACTATCGACACAACGATAGAGTCTGCTCGGCCCTGGCTTGTAGGCCCATGCTTCTGGTTGGTTGTGTGATTATATAATTGAACAACTATATATTGATATTTTCGATTGTTGAGGGACATGCATTCGATTGTTGAGGGACAGTCGTCTGTATTCTTATGTATTTCCTTTGGTTTTTAAAGTACAAGCCTGCTCTAAATGCTTGACTCAATTATTTTGTTCCGCCACGTTGATTCTTTCACGTTTCATCGTTCCTAATCTGCATTGTCACCTGGCAGTTTTTTTTTTTAAACCTAGCGCTTGTCACCAAGTATCGCGACAATGTATTAAAACTAAGTGTTGTGGCCTTTCACTGAACCGTACCTCGCATTTTCTAATGAGCTCCCCTCGAATATAAATGTGTTCAGTAACATAAATTTTGGTGTAGATTCGTGCGTTTCCCGCAATTGTGCATTCAGTGTTTGGTTTCTCCATGATGAAGTGGCGTTAATCGAGAACTAGTGATTTATAAATTGTGCTCAGTTATGTGAATTGTTTTTATATCTGCCGCGTTTCATCATTTGTCACGTGTTATACTATATATGATTGCTGATTTAACTGAAAAACTATCAGTCATTTTTGATTTGCCAGTTGTGGCTTCAGGGTAAAAGTGTTCAGGACAGTCGCGTTGTGTTGCAAAAAAATGAGGAGTCAGACTGTGTTAGCGGACGATTTGCCGTTGGTCGATGTTGGATTTTTCTCCTGGGCACTTGTGTCGTACGTATATTTATTTTTCATATTTTTCTAAATTTGAATTGTTTATTTTTTTGCGAACTTTTTTTAACAACTCCGTTTCAAAAATTCCTTCCTAGAAATACAAGCATTTCCTAAAAAAAGAAGCCTAAGAAAAATAACTAAATTTTGTGAATATATACGATAGTGAATTTATATGATCACATCATATAAATTCACAAAATTTAGTTATTTTTCTTAGGCTCCTTTTTTGAGGAACGCTTGTATTTCTAGGAAGGAATTTTTGAAACGGAATTGTTCCTATTTTTCTTAAAGAACTGTAACGTAATTTTCTTCAAGGAGCTGCAATGGAATTTTTGTTTACACGATGTAAAACGTCGTCCGTTTTTTGTGTGCAACTTTAGCCATCTTATGTTTTTGCGAGCGGCGAGATATTTCTGATGAAAACTGTGAAATAGTCCGTACAATATTGGGATTTTTTTTTTAAATCACTGTAGTGCTAATCACTACAGGATTACTGCATCCTCGCTTCTTTATGGAGATATGCGAGGGGCAGGGAAGGGAAGTGGATTGACAGCTGGAATATCCAGGCTGCATGATCCACCCCTAAGCTCTGGCTCAGGGTTGACGCCAGTACCCCAGGCTAACGAATAAACGAAAGCCTGCGCCGGGAATCGAACCCAGATCCGCTGGTTGGCGAGCGAGCATTATGAAATTATGAAATTAATCGAATTGGTCTTTCTCGTCCAATCGCTATTGTAACTGCCATGATTTGGATATATAGGAACATAAAAATGTGCTGCGATTAAACGTGAGTCTGAGCCGGCAATGAATCCCTCGGGTCATTCAACCAATTTGGGCCTACGTGTTTATTTCCTAGTCATGTGTCATCAGTCTACGGAGCGGACGGTCCCGGGTTCGATTCCCGGCGCAGGCTTTCGTTTATTCGTTAGCCTGGGGTACTGGCGTCA
>JAUJYS010000560.1:0-22255 GCA_033995665.1 Melogona broelemanni
AATGTGCCCCTCACACATTGCCACAGCAACACGAGGGGTACAATAACCTTCTGTAGTGCTATTCACTACAGTGATCCGGAATTTAAAAAATGATAAACTGAATTTGGTTTGGGTTCGGCAATATTGCCTTGCAATTTCATTTTCGAAATGATATCGTATGTTTGTGTAATGGAGGTGACTTACCTATATGCGTGTTTATTTGGTGATGCTGATTCAGTAGAGTCTGTATAAATTCCGACTGTGGTAAATCGGCATTTAGCAGGTGTCCTTTCACACAGTTTAAAGGTGGCATACTAAGGGGGACCGAAATATAAATACATTAAAACGTTTAGCTAGCTTGGTTTGAATGCCAACTTGGTCGGGATTGATTCAGGCGGTATACAAAATTGTTGGGAATTTTTCGTAGGCTTAAAGTGTGAGACACTTTTGTGTTCGAAATATTTTTGGGCTACGATAAATTTGACATTATCGTCGAATTTTTGTTTTCATCGATTTCAAATTTTAATTTTAATACCTGTAGTGAATAAACGAATGCACTGCACTTTTTGCATGTGCCTGTAGTGGATATTCTATACCCACCTTACTGCCTTGGCGATGTCAGAGTAATATCTCACCTGATGCTAGTCCCTTGCGTGGACTGTTGTATTCCCTCCATCAGATAGTTCCCATTCAGAGGCACGATTTGTTTGTGCCCTGCGTTTTTCGTTCCTTTATCGTAAATTGTGATAACAATTTCGATAAACTCTGTTGGAAGGTAAATGAGACAGGATTCACTATTTTCATAAATGACTCTAGGCATTCTCAGTGAAATATATTTAAATAATGTAAACAAATATTAATTAAATTATTCATTGGTCGATTAACACTAATTGGCATTGAGTACATTGTGTAAAAAAAATAAAAAAAAACGCTAAGTTGTTTACAATTTAAATTTTTTAAATATAAATTTAATACCTACCTTGGTAGAAAAAGAAAAATTGGAAAGCATTCAAGAATTCCTTCGTTGATAAAGGCGACTCTATTCCCTCCTTCAAATCTAAAGTACTTGGGAATGTCCAACGAAAATTCCATTACCGAAATTTAAAATTGTTAAAAGATTAGGCCTGTAGCATCATTGAATAACCGGGTGCCAATTGATTATTCTTGTATCGAAAACAAATAACCAACCTTGCCATTTTAAGGAGAAACGCTTTTGTGAAATCGAAACAAATCAACTCGATCAAAGCGTGGTAGTCTTTCAGCTTGAGGGCATCTGCAAAATGATAAATTTCAGCAATACAGTTTAGTTTCAAAAACACTTTGTAAAGTTACGTGGTCACAAATTTCCTCGTCCGGGATCGAACCTGTGTTGGAGAGAAATCCCTGGAGACTTTTGTATAGCAGATGCACGAAGCAGGCTCGGTTGTAGGGGGTAGCCGAGATGAACCGGAAGTCACGGTGGAGCACGTGCGTACCGCGAACCACCAATTGGAAGCTAGCGAGACCGGAAGTGAATTGACCCTGTTAGTTTGGGAATTACGGGGAGACAAAATGCTAGGCGTGTGTTTACTTAGACAAATATTTTGATTGGAAAATAAAATTTCTTTCCTGGGGTTTTTCCTTTTATTAAATTCCTTTTATTACGGGCTTGTGGAGATACTCACTAGTCTTGGAAATGTTTGTTGACGTTAATTTTCGGTTGAAGATCTTTCGCTTGAATTAGCATTGCCACCGCGTCTTCGAAGTATACAGACAGATGGTGTTGATCTGAAACACAAAAACATTTACAATTATTACATAACTACAATTTATCACATTATTTGCGGATAATGCGCTATCTATTTTATTGTTATTATAAATTATTATAAACAATATATTATAATAGAAAATAAGGTAAAATTAAAGGATTAATAATTTTGCGCTTTTGTTTCTTGTTGAGTATATGACTAATTCAGCCAAACATTCGCTAGAAATTTGGTTTTTTGGTACTTACCCAGGTAATTGACGATTCTAACAATCTGTCGACTATTGGTTTGTTCTGGTGTAGCAGCCTGTTCCATCCTTTGGTTATTTTTTATGTTTTTTAAAACGATTAATTCGAATTTATTTGCATGAAATATTTTGGTAATATTGGTAGATCCGTCGTTCGTTATGTGCGGATAGATTGCGTTTACACGTATTTCCTACGTCTGCGTGCAACCACTGACGTCATTAATTGCGGTGGCTTGTAAGTTTTTAATTGTGAGGGGGGGGGGTGAGAGGCAGTGGTTGCCTGTGACTTTGCTCCAAGGCCAAAACATAGTCAAGCTTATGATTTAGTTTTAATATTACAGTAAATTTTGGTCATGCCACAACAGATATACAATTTGTTTTTAATTGTGTGACCTAAAAATCAACTACAAAAATCGAATACGCTTAACCGTTTTGGTTTTTTGAGGCTATGTTGAGTGCTTGATGATTGAAGCGAGCACAGAAAAATCGAGCGACTGTCGCCACTTATCTGTCAATTGTCAAATGACGAATACAACCATCAACTTGTGGTAAATCACAGCGCACATGTGCAGTGATTGAAAAATATTACATTTCCTTCCTGAGCCACCGGAAGTAAAGTTTGCAGAAGTGATTTGCGTTTCCATGGCAACCTAGGTGTTTCGTGTTCCTTTCGCAAACTCTGGGTTGTTTATCCGCTCGCGTGCGTTGCTATGGGTTACGATGCTATATCAGCAGGTAAACCATATTACTGCATTTTCGGGTCACCCGCGACCCGTTTGGCCGCCGTCTTGCATAGCTTAGAAATGTAATAATCTAGTGGGTTACTTGGAAAAACCATAGGTGTGAAAGCTATGAACGGAATAAGATAATTAAAACGTTTATGGATTTTGTATCATTTTCCAATTGGAACATGATGCAAGTCATGCAATTCCTTATTTTCCGACTTCATTTTAAATGTCTGTGAAAAATACATGTTATTCCAAAATTCTATTATTTTTACTATATTTTTAGCAGTCCCGTTGTATTTTAACACACTAATCAATGCCTTAAATTGTCTTATTTAACCAACTGCGTGAAGACTGCAGTATCAGCGGTTTCCGGGTTCGATTCCCGGCGCAGGCACTTGTTTATTAATTCCGGGGTTCCTGGTGGAAATGCGCCACACCTATTACTGTTCAAGAGTTTAGAAGGGGTACATAATCTCCTGTTGTCACAGCAGTGAAAAATTTAGTCTTGATGGAATTGGGTAATTTTTGAAACTTATTAAAAAATTGTCATGGTCGTGGTTACAGCGGGTCTCAAGAAGCAAAACGCGCTTTTTGTTCTATGTTTGTTATTGTAACCGTTGTCTTCCTGTGCCTATCATTAGAACAGGATCACCACGTTTCCATTCTTTTTTTTTTCCGCGAGCAGCCACAAAAAAAAAACAAGAATCTCTTCGAGCACAACTTAGTAGGTATATTTGGCGTCCACTTTAAACGGTCCCCAGAAACGATACAGCACACGAGCGGGGCTATAGCATCGGACAAACGTTTTGGTGGTGGATGCTTTTAGTTTCCCAGTCGCCGATTTCGGTCTATATAGCGCTTTGTTTAATTAAAACAATAGACATTAGCACAATGCAGTTGCTGCTGCTGCTCCGTATAGAGGAGCTATCGGGGTCCTCCTACTTGCATCCGCGCCTTCGATAATTTAGCGAGGCGAACCTATTAGGCGAACAATGAAGCTAAACGAGTTTTTCTCGTCTCTGCTCTCTCGCTGGGCGAACGAAATAGGCCCAATATACAACATGGTTAATTGCATTCGCCATGCCATTACCTATGAACGCAACGAAATGTGCGCGTGATCGCCGACGTTGTCATGGTAACCAACAGGGGGCGCAGATTGGGATAATTTCCGGTTCGTACAGATTATGTAAACGTGCCGGCGAAATGTACTTTGGGATAATTATCTTTAAAAGGTTTTTAGTGTGCGTAGGTGTATGTTTCACATGGACAGTCAGAGAATTTTTTGGCCATTTTTTATACTAACTTAATTGTGGACACCTGTTACAGGTGTCCACAGATACCGGGGACCTGTATGTGCTTCTTACAAGTTTTTTTTTAATTCGCGCTACGCGCACTTATTTTTAACCAATAAATTTGCGCTGCTCAACGCGCTTGAATTATTTTTGCATGTATGTGTTGATTGCATGTTTCTTTAATTTAAAAAAAGTGGGCTGTGCGCGCTCATTTGGTCAAGGAAAATGTTTGATGATTGTAATTTTTTTTTTTTTTTAAAGTAAGAGAAATTTTGATTTCAGGCAGGGGAAGTCAGTGGAAATTTTTCATTTTGGAAGTCAGGAAAGTTTTTATTCTGTTCAGGGAAAGTAAAGGAAAATTCTGGTTTTGATCGGGGAATGTTAGGGGTTTAATAGGCTCTGTATTTGAGACTGTTATTGAATAGGATTTTTTTTTTAAATCGGTACGTACAATTTGTGTGAGTTGGTGCCTCTAGCGGCGACAATTGTATCCCGTCTTCGCATTCTAAACTACATAATGAGCGCCACCCGTTGTTAAAGCGAAGTACCCATGTGGTTTTCTCATTGCGTATGCATATTCGCACTACTCGGTACTGTTTTTTGTTTCGTGCTGTATATATTGCGATTTTCGACCGTGCGTAGCATTCACGCACACATTCACTCGTTATCAGTCAGTCTTCTTTATTTCGAATTTCGCTTTAGAAAAAGAGGGCTACGGCCAGATAGCATAAACTATGCACGAAAAAATTCAGGTGTCGTTCAACTCGCTGCTACCTGTGTTTCCAAATTACTGCAATAGATGGCGGTGGTGCAACTGAAGTGGTATGATGGTATATGGGGAAAAAGGTAGTCAAAAAGTGTCGTGGATTTGTGATTTTAAAAATGAAAAACAGGATGCACTAATACTTTAATGTTAGCTGCACGAATCTCTTCTCAAAGAAATATATTTCCCAAAATAGGTAGTTCATAATTATATACAGGTAATTTTATAAAGTAATAAATACATAAAATAGGTTGGAAAAATAGTTAAAATTTTGCTGCGACAGTTTATGAACACTCATACACCATACATCACGCAATGTTATATTGATATTGAACGATGGTGGTGTATAAAAAATTAAACAACCGAGACAGATGTAGAATTAAAGAAAAATACTGACTAGAGAAAATAAAAATTCTGAGTAAGAAAAAATTAATATAACCAGTAAAATAAATATTAAAAAAATATTTCTCTACCACTGACAGATTAAAAGTGTGTAACTATCGAACTTCATTTTACTCATTTTATTTATTCATTCAGTATTTTTTATTTAATAAGATATTGCAATATTCACAAAATAAAGTTTTTTTGGCGTTCCCATATTGCAATTTTTTAATAGCTGTATTTTTTAGGAAACCGTTTTTATGAGGAAATATTTTATCAGTTTGCTAGTTGTTAAACGAAATGTAGAATCATCTTTAATTCAGCAGTTTTGCAAAAAAAATGGGCTGAAATTAATATTTGATATCTAACACGGATACAAACTGTTAAAAGAGCGTGAAAAAAAATATTCATTTCATAACGTCTCGCATTTTGTATTCCTGTTTGGAATCACAAAATAAAGAAACAACGAGACAAAAATGTTCTACAAATGTTTTTCTACTGGCCTCAATCGCTTCCTTCATTTCGAATTTGAAAAGCCTCATGCGTCAATTCAGGAAGCAATATTCTTGTCCAGAAAAGTATGCGAGACATTAGCTTCGGTGTACGGAACTTCAATATGTCCCAAAACACCGGCTATAATCTCAGAAACTCATATCTGCGAATCTCTGCAATATGCCCCTACATGTATATTCTCAGCAATAGATAGCTACCGACACGCATGTGTAACTCGAGGGAGTGAAGTCAACTACTTTTTAACGTGAATACGTTTATAAAATTGCTTAAATGGGTAATAAAATCCAAAAAAAAAAAATATATAAAAGAACGGATGTGACGTCAATTTTTTTTTACGGAAATGACACAATATCATAACGCCATTTACCCGTCGATATCCTTGAATAAAAAATGGCTGCCTCCACGATTTTGTTTTTCTCTTCTCTTTACGAGTTAATTCCTTCTGTATAAGAATATGTCAATAAATACAAATACAAATACAAAACCTTCTGGTTAATAATTAAAATTATCTAAGAAAAAAGAACTCGCATTTTCATGCTGATAAAACTCTGTTACTGTTTTATTAATTAACTGTTAGAATAATTACTGTTTTATTCTGAGAGTTTTGCCAAAACTCTGTTCGTCTCTTTTCCGGCGCTGTACCGGACCTTGTCCTTCTCGTTTTGTTTCTTAGACGTCCTAACTCAACTATTTATATTCCATTCTGTTGAATAATAAAACCAATTAAGGAGTACAAACAGCGCCGAAATGAAAGACGATATGGCGAACTCTCTTTTAAATATAAATGCGTCCCATACCTGAATTTTAACATTTGGAATGGAAGAAGGGGTGATTTCATTTAACGGACCTTTCCATCTCTCGCTCGCGCCCACCGGCAAGATGAGAGAGGGCTGCGACGGTATCACCAAAATGCATTCGCAAGATTCCAGTGGCAGAGCCATGCGTAAAGCAAAGGCAGGCGTTGGCTGCCCACTTCTGTTTACCAACGCGCAACCTGGCGCACGCGCTCCCGCCAGAAGATGTACATGCAAAAGCGAGAGAGAACTGATTTTTCGCTACATCTCTAAACATTGTCAGTCGTTTTTTTTCCCCCACTAGTCCATCCCGCGTGCGCGCGGTGTAAAGGTATTTTGTTTGGGCGTTATGTGTGTTCGCAGAAACGCGATCATGACCACCAGTCTTTGTTGAAATTGGATACTGTTGCGTTCGGTCGCTGTGAATTTTATCTTTCGAAGAAGCAAATCGGAACGTCCGCGTTGGGTCGGCTTATTTGGAGGTTTCTCAGAAAATGTGACTGTTTCTAATGGATTCATGTGCGTACAGATATGACTGATGCGGAATTCGGTCTGCGAAATGTGGCAGCCGTGGGATTCGAATTTGGTGTGTCACGCAATTTCAGGGATTTGTTACCGCGAGGATGTAGTAGGGAACTAGCAAACCGCGGTGTGCGTGTGTGATCTACAGAGTGTGCCGCTGAGTTACGGGATCACTGATCGTTACGGGATTCGAGCCCACAACCTAAGCGTTTCGAATATTCCGTAACCAAGTGGAATCGCCGGATTTTCGGTGCGGTATTCTATATTATAAAGTGCTGCGATTTTTATATCGATTATTTTTGCGATTATTACTGCAATCTGCATCGATTAAACACGATTAACTGAAGAAAAATATAGAAGTATTATACGATTAGTTATTATTTCTTTGGAACTTGATTTTACGCTGAAGTGCCCGAATTAGTTAAAACGATTCTTCAATAGATCCACTGCGATACATGTGTTAAATTATTCAACAATTTGTGTTTAAAAATTTTGCGAACTTTGGATGTCAATTTTGGTGAGTCGTTAAGTTTCGAAAGTCTCAACATTTCTCCATAGAGACACGAGGGTGTAGGTTTTCCTGTAGTGAACTAGGCACTACGGTGATTTAAGAAGAAGAAAAAAAAACCCACATGCATCAACCTCATTTCAGTGTTACGTGTTCATAAATAACAATTAAAATTCGGGGAACTTCATTATACAAATAAGAATAAGAAAAAAATCGTTACATTCCTGACTAAGCGAGAACGTGGTTTTTCTGAATCCGAAACAATGCTTTTCTTTATTTACTTAACCACAACAGACATCAGAAAATGTTGCCGGGCTCCCTGCTTCCTGTTCCAAAATTATTTCTACCTCGCCGGAACGTGCGATCCTATTTAAATCTTGACCACACAAAAAACGGCGGCGTCGGCGGCCTAATTATTCCCGTTCTCTTACAAAAACGGCGATTTGACCACCAAAATGCCGACCTGCTACTATTTCTACGCGTAACTCCACCCACGAGTTAGTGAGAAATTTGCTCGTTTCAGACTTAATTAGCGCGAACGTCATTAGTCTCACCCGCCGCGTTCAGGTACAAACGGTAGCCATTTTTTCGTCACTCTCCCGCCGGGCCTCACCAGCCATGCGTGGCCCACAAGATGATGGTCATCTGCCTACCCGTTCCACCTGTTGAAATTCGCAACCGAAGAAAATGGACGGTGGCATGCTTCCCTGACGATGCCCTCCGCCGCAACAACAACCAACCATGTCATCATGTACACCACATAATATATCCTGACAGTCAAAGACCACGAAGGACAAGATCAAAGGAGTGCTTGAGGTTGACTACTGATCTTTATTTGGTGTGACACTCGCCCTACAAAATGGTACGAAAGCATCCCCAGCAGCGGGAACGTCGATTCCGTAAAGCCTCGGTCGGAAAATCCAATTCCTTATGCGGAGAAGTACCCACCTACTACCATTACGACCAGCACCATCAGCGCCTTCTTCAACAGCAGCAACAGCAACAGCAGCAGCAGCAGACACTTCGGGGCGCCTACAGGCCAAATGACGACCGTAAGACCTATGCCAGTAAGGTGCGTTCGCTCATTGAGAAGAAGAATCGATCGTTAAACAAGGTGAAGAAAACTGATGCGCTCAGGGAGGAGTTGTCCAACTATCCCAGGAGACACCGGCGACTCGATAGCTTCGACACGGATGCCTTTCACCAGCAATGGATCGACAACAATGACACTCCACTGGAATACTATGATCCTGATTTGGAGGAGGTTTATGAATCGCAGAAACTCAACTTTCGTCGCATGATATCCAACCTCAGCAAAGGTACCTACCAGGACTCTGACTTTGATAGCTGGTCTGACTTGGAATCCAACTTTTCGCTGATCTATGAACCTTTGTCCAATTTTGGAAGCGAGTCAAGGAAGAGTAGTGCGCCCGGAAACCAACAGAGGACTACCAGGGATAATCCACTAAAAACACATCAGCATGCCTCACCCACGGATACACATTTTCGCCGTGCTAAACCACACTACTATGATGATGACGACATTAACCTTACTCTTGAGAAGGTCAAGAACATGAAAAATAACAAGTGCACCAATGGCTACCTCTCCAATGCTGATAGTGATGGATGGTTAGATAATGCTTCGAGACTTTCAAGCTGTTGTGACTCGTGGAGTTATTGCACTTGCACAACGAACAGTGATGGGACCAGTTTCCTAAGTTCCTGTTCCTGTTGTAAGACTATACAAAGCGGTCACACAGGTAATCATTTTGAAACCTTTCGGCATGACTGCAAAAAAAGAGGTTATGTCCAACCACGAACCGTTAATCGAAATAGGAGTCCTGTAAGCCGGTGTGATAGCTGGACAAATTCGGAGCTATCCCAGATTTATGAACCTGTATCAGCTAAACATGTTGTATGGACATCTCGGATAAAACAGCTCAAGCGCAAGCTTAGGGCCAGCAGTTTACCCAAATCGTACAGTGAGCACTGGGATAAACTTGACCGCAACCAATATGTCAATTTTTCTAATATTCCCTTGCCTATTTCGGCCAAGGAAGGTCGCAAGAAGAGACAATCTGATCAGCAGGAGCAGGATGATTCTCATGATGATTGGGAGCCAGAAGAAAATGTTAATCTGGGGTTGATTTATATTCCTCAGGATGATGAGATTAAAAGTAGAAATGGGTCTGCCAGAAATGCTACAACCACCGACTCGCAGACACAAACTCCACCTTTATCGATTATAGAAGACTCATGGTCTGCTGTTGCAAGAGCTAGAATACCTTACTCCAGAAAAACATCCGAGGCAGACATGGTCCAGTCAAAAGCTGAAGGGAGTGAAGACACCCTGTCACAGTCCGAATCAGACCCTTTTAGCTCTTTGGAAAGTCTAATATTTGAACCCAAAGAAAGTGTTTTCCCCGAAGCAATTGGCCGCAACAACAACCTTAAGGCAAGCATTAGCATCAGCAACATCAGTAATAGGAGCGCATCTTGCAGCAGTGATGCAACCATCACAGGGGAAAGTAGAAAAGAAGCCAGTGAACCTAAAAGCTCATTAACTGAAACAAGCACAATAGCAGGCAACTATCCATTGCACAATGCTAGTAAGCAAGGCTCCAAAGAATCGATCAGTAATGTCGGTAGTTATTGGGATTGGGGAAAAAGTCGTGCCCTCTCCCAAAGGAATCAAGCATTGTCCAAGGCTGGAAGCAGCACTATCATGGGAGCTACTACTGCAGAGAGGGACCCATATTACATCGAATCGAGCTATGTGTCTGAGGTGCAGCGCAGCTCTCTCAGTGCATCTGAGTGCAAAACTTGTGCAGGAACATCCGTGGCCAGCTGGACTTACATTGGCTTGGGCAAAGTTCTGTGCCACAACAACAATGCAACCAATAACAACAGCAATGGCAATGTTAACCACAATGCTTCTCATGATGAAAACCAGGATGAACTGCCTACACGTGACAATGATCCCTGTGACAAGTCTCCTGCAGCCCTGCCACCACGACCACCACCACCACCACCTCCACTTATCAAAAAGGAAGTTACTTGGAAGATAATCAGCGAACGAAACAATTGTAATGTGCTGACGTTTGTATCCCAGGATGGTTTTACTAACCCAAAGGGTGATGCTGACTTGATGATGCCCTTGCTGGATGTCTACAACAGTTGGAGTGACATTGAGAGCCTCATTTTTGCCGACGAACACAGCATCACCTCCACGCTGAAAAAAGTGGGACTGCCGGTGGCTCCACCTGCGGGAGAGTGCAACAATCGCATGAACTGCTACAAGGACGATTGGCTCTTCTGGGACCAGCAGAGGAAGCAGCGAAAGATGGTGCTGCCCCAACGTCAGCTTACCTGGCGTAACAAGGCCAAACGTATGCTGCTGTGGATGCACTACAGCCAGGGCCAGGGTGGACCGCCGGTGGAGCAGTGGATTTGGTGGAAGGTAAATCTTGAATCTTTAGTATCTTGAATCTTGGAGCTAGACGGATCGTACCAGCGAATTGTGTTAATCATTTTACACTTACTTATAATTGGTACACTGAATTGTTTTCAACAATCACTGTAGTGAATAGCACTAATTTGAGATTATGTCCCTGTGTTAATCCTGAAATTAATTAAGTGACATACTGATTAGCATTTGGTTCGCCTATCTGATAGATTAAAAATTATGCAATCCTTTTTGATGATGGTTATGGAAATATAGAGAATGTTTACCGAACATCAGCCCGATTTGTCACGATGTTGATTGCAAAATGTGTTCCCATTCAAATAAGTCTGCGCAGTCAAGCTCAGTCTACATAGTGAGGCATGTAACCGATAGGCCGTGACGGGCAGACTACATAACAAAATTAGCATCTTCAAGTCCTGTTATTTTAATTCCGAGTGACCGGTATACGTAATTTAACAAGTTACTGCGTCAAGTTAACGACATCTACATACGTTAACTTGGCCGATAAGAATCCAGTTTGCTCCGTCTGCCCACTATAGTGACATATAACTTCGAGATAACGTTCCCTCATGTCGTTAGCCGAATTCGAAACTTCCATACTACAACTTCCACGCCTCATTGACGATCATTTGTAGACACAACATTTATAGGATGTTATCGAATGGGATCGATACACTAGCGAATTCGCTGTTCTACTTTCTGATGCATTGGTATTTTATCTGTTGTTCGTTTGGTGAATTGGTTTATTTTCAACAAAAATGAATTAATTTATTTAACTAAAATACACTTTGAGCTTCATCATTTGTGATTGTTTTAAGTACATATAAATATTATAATTTCTATCTTAATTTGCTTGTACTCGTAACGTTTTCAGGAATCCCCACATTTCCTCATCAGCGAGACGGAATTATTGTTAATTGAGAAAAACTGATTAAACGTAAATAAAATCAGGGATTTAAAGTCCGATAGAAACACACTTTTAATCCGTCGAGGAACAGATGAATTATTGTTAACGTAACGTAACGGAATTATTGTTGTTTCAAATGATCATGAATGATGACGTTGGGGACGTGTGTCCATTACTTTCCGTTTAACTCTACATTCGATTTCGCCGTGCCTTTGCACTATTTTATTAGACTCCTTTCAGGAATACATTTTTTTAAGAACTTTTTTTCCTTCTTACGAAGTTAGAATTTTAAAATCTATTACTTCGTGATTTGTATTTAAATATTTGTGAAGCCGTTTTTCTTTTAGGAAATAGGTGCCTTGTGACTTAGCGGTTAACGTGTTCGCCTACTATGCCCGTTATCGTGGGTTCAATCCTCGAACGAGACCTTCAGAATTTTTCAATTCTTGTACGGTATTATATTTTAACCCGTTAATTATTTTTTTTTATCTCAGACCAATAATTATGATTAAGTAAGTATCATTTCCGTTTAAGAAAACAATTTTTTTGCTCACGGTTCAATAGATTTCGTGGATCCCATCCATGTGGATCAGGTCTATTTACTCCTTCAGTACAAGTTTACTGCTATTCAAAGATATTTTCTAATAAGTAGACCCCTCATATAAACCATGTTTTAAGCGAATGTCTTAAATGATTTCATATCGTTTAATTCTCGTGTTTTGTTATTTGGTAGTTAGTCGAAAGATATCAGATTTATAGCGAGAACATGATGAGTAATGCACATACCCCTTTTACTATTCCAAAGAGCTTTGAAATGTCGAATTGAAAAAGGAAACGCTTTTGGTTATTGTTTGCGGTTGTTGCTGCCTCTTTTGTTGCGGTGTGTGTACATATTCGGTTAACCAAATGCGCGGTAAGTCACCCGTTACTTTATCCACTCCGCGCCATTTTAGTCGGCGACGCTTTTTATTTGCTAAGTTTTATTATGTGTTTGTGGGCGCGCTTCACCTCTTTGGAAGCGTCGAGAAAGTTCAGCGTTTACGAATTTTGCTACGACAGTGGTGAGGGTAAATGCGATTCGGTTTTGAGTGACACCGTATCCACGTGCGGTACTCGGGTACGAATGTTTACCTAGTGATGGCCTATCTCGTTTCATGGACAATTTCCAACATACTTGGGCTCGATTGCCTTCCACTTCGCGGTTGCGGCGGCGTTAAAAAACTTAATGCTGAAGTTTTATGTAAAGTTGTTCGATTCGCGCTATAATTATTTAATTGGTTCGTGGGAATCTAGGATTGGATTTATTTTATTTTTGTATATTTAAATAATTTTGGCGTTTGCAGTGCCAACAAAAATGGATTTTATCATTGCATTATATCTTGATTTTGATTGATGTCGTTGCATTTTTTACATTTGCATTAAGGATACATAATTTTATCAGACAAATTTTTTTTTGTTTGTTTGCGCGCCAATACAGCCTTTATCCCTTTATTGATGTCATTTTTGTCTGGAACCTACTTCAGCCTCTCCCCCTCCCAGCAATCGAGTCTATGGCGTTTATGCTAACGAACCACTTTGTATTAATTGCTTTCACGTCTTACGGGTGAAACGGGTGGTGGCTTAGGGAATGTCGGAACGCATATCCGCGTCTTTTCTGCTGTCAAGGCGATGCGAATCTCTGCTGGTTAAAACTGTTCCCCGTCTGGAAGGTCCCGTACTTTTTTAATGAAAGTCACTCTTGTTGTGATTGTGACTTGGCGAGGTCTGGTCAAACCTGATTGGTGATGGTGGGAGGGGTGGGGAGGTTGTATCTATTTGTGTGTTGTTTCACCTATGGGTTCGTTAGCGGGTGGTTCTTGTGTTCGATCGAAAGCTGCGCGCGCTGACCCCCGCTTGACCCCGGCATTCAGGTGGCATAGGCGCTTCGAGTGTATTCGTTGTCCTGTCATGCTGTTTGGTGGACGTCCAACTGTTTAAAAACGCTTCCGCGTTAGCGCTGTGTTTAGCATTCCAATGCCTTCCCGAATGGTTAACCCTTTTTTAATTTTGTCTAATCGAAAGGTTAAATTAGAATTTTTAGATGAACTGAATTGTTTAATGATTTTGTCTTGTTAGGCAAAAAGTGTAGAAGCACACCTGAGTCGGATTTGAGGTAAATTTACGAACAAAAGTTTTGATGATAATTCGAGATCCGACAGGTACGGCGATTGTACCTGCAGGCTCTCAAATTATTAAGGTTTTGTCACGTGTTTAGAATTTGAGGAGAAGTAATTTAATTGTGACGCTTTGTAATCATTTCTAGATGAAACTTCCTGCATTATCGTGATGCGATTCCTAACATCCAATAATATTTCTTATGTGTGATTTCAAATGTGTCAAGATTTTTTAAAAACTCAATGAATTGATACTTTGCTTAATTAAAGACCTCGTGCATTTTAACACAACTTGAAGATCTCGTTATCGAAGATTTTTTGTTTTAAATTTAACTTTTAAGGATGTGTTTTCGGAGCGTTTCTTCCCACAAAATGCAAGTATATACTTGAAAGGCAAGATTAGTACGGGGCAAAGTGTTCATAGTAAGCATAGACATTAGGCTAATCCTGCGATTAACCGAACAGTCTCCGTTTTTACGCGGGGGAATGTAAAAAGAAACGCCACTGATCACCGAGCGCGTCCGGATTTGATGTTGACCGTTGAACGATATCCCCCGTCGCCTTTGTTTTCGTGTCTCGCCATTGGTGGCGCTGGTATACTATTACTTCCGGATTCTCCATCTTATCGAACGAGGGAAATAACCTTAAGCTATTTATTCTAACAGTGTGGCTGGGCATGTGCAACTGTTGCGACGTCAGCTGCCTGACATCCCTGTCAAAATGGCTAAGCATACACTTGCTTGAATGGTTTCCGTTTAGAAATTAACTTGCGCATATTTGACACCACCTAGCTTTCCAGATACATGCGTTCTCGAATGGTATTCGTCTATCTCATATTTGTGTACGTACCGATGGCTCAGTGGGTATGGCAAGATTCTACGAAGCCGACGGTCCCGGGTTCGATTCCCGGCGCAGGCTTTCGTTTATTCGTTATCCTGGGGTACTGGCGTCACCCCTGAATTTCCATTAGGTAGTCCAGAGCTTAGGGGTGGATCCTGTAACCTGGCTATTCCAGCTGTCATTCCCCATCCCTTCCCTGCCCCTTACATATCTCCATAAAGATCCGAGGGTACAGTAATCCTGTAGTGCACTAGACACTACGGTGATTTAAAAAAAATGTCTGGCGACTGCAAATTTGCAAAATTAGTGTTTTCTTTTGCAAAAGTAAAGGAAATTTTTGATTTTGATCAGGGAAACTGATTTTCTGTCTTTAATTTGAACCCAGAACTAATGGTTTGCCCGATTTTTGTAGTGATCGCGTCCGAGATGACAGTGTGGGACAAGGTGGTGGTCTCGCCGCTGGACAAGGCCTACGAGAAGCCGCCGGAGAAGAAGGACGACGAGACCGCCGACGACATGGAACAGGAGGGCGGCGACGACGCCATGGAGAATACCGGCTAAATACGCCCAAAAGCCGGCGTTTTTCCCAACGTGATCTCGCGTTTTGTCAGCGTTGCTACCTGCTACTTGGTACTCGCTAAAAAAAAACACCCTCTGGTCGGACGACCAGGGAGTGTTTTTTTTTTGTCACCCTGTCGAAAAAGTTGTCAGAATTCCTTTTTTAATATTTCTTCACTATTTTGTATTCAACTAACTGATAATGTCGGTGAACAGTGTTTGCAGCACGTTGCCATTTTCAACAAGCGGGGGAAGCAGAGACGATCGGAGCACATGATTGTTTGCGATGTTCACTGAACCAAATAATTCAAAAATAAATCCCCCAAAATTCCACTGTAGTGATCTCTTCGGAGGGATTCTAAGGGATTCTAGGGGATGGCAGAGCATTCCCCTGTTTTATCTTTGAAAGTCAATAAAAATAAATAACTACAGCAAAAATGGTTTTTCGCTTTTTCGCAAAATTGTGATATATTGATGTCTGTTGTTTTTCTAATGTAGCAACTAAATTTTAAAAAAACTGGTCAATCATTTTCAGAATTTTTCAAATTTTGATAAATCGTGAAATTATAAGTAACTTGAGTCTGTAGAATCCCTGGCTGCGTCGTGGTTTTTTTTAATATCGTTGGATCTGCAATCGGCGATGTAAAGTTGTGAATCTGTGATTTTCCTATCTGATGGGAAATGATGATTACGGCCATCTTTCTTGCTGATTCTGTGTTGTCCAAACTGAAGTTAAGCACCTTTGGCTGCTGAGAAATATTATTTGATATTCATTTGAGAATCTTGTAGATTCCTGTTGGTGAATCTCGTATTCTTCCGTCGCGAGTCTAAACATATATCTGTAAATGTTCCTCTTTTTTTCGACTGAATAAAATGTGTCTTGTAGAAAAAGTATTATTTGCTGTATATAGACCTAATTTTACGGATGATGCTTTGGGTCATTCGCGGTAGGTGTATGCACAATTGTCGTGTTACAATTTATTCTCCTTTCGAAAAAGTTATCGGCACCTTGGGATAAAATTATTTTCAAAGAAAACTTTGCACGGTAGAATGTTCATCTCAGCTAAAATCCACAGTGCAGGCATATGAAGAGAAAAATAAAAAATTATGTGCAAATATATATATTTTATAATGAATAATGTGGAAACTCATTTTGGACACAAAAATAACTAATTAATTTCGTATTAATTTCTTTGTCCTCGTGATTTGTCACAACGGAAAACATATACGGACACTACAGAAATAGAAATTTATTATCTGTATAAAATTTAATTTTGGTAATAATATTTAAATATAGTAATATAGTAAATAATATTTACAAATTATACGCAGCCCTACATCCGTCATTCTATAGTTGACATACAGGATGGTCACCTGGAACCCAGCTGCGTCCAAGAAACCCAAGGCCTCGTCACTCACAGCATTATCTCTTAGACTCGCTGCAAAAAGCCGCAGTTCCTGAAGGTCCTTCAATTTTCCCACATATTTCATGGCATTGTCCGTTATATTTCCGCAACAGGACAAGTCCAGGATCTTGATTTTGAATCCGAATTTGACCAGCAGTTCCAGTCCAGCTTCAGAGATTAAGCATCGACTCAAATCGAAGTACAAAAGATGAGTCATTCGTCCGAGGCGCTCTAGTCCGTAGTTCGTCAGGTTGGAGCAGGTAAACATTCCTAGTGTGGTGATCTTGGAGGTTGGAGCCGCCCTTGGCCAGATGGGCCAGACCAGCTGAACCGATGCAGGTGTACAGCAGATTCAGTTTTGGGAACTTGTCCATCATGGCCAGGTGTCTCATTCCGTCATCCGTTAAATGACTTAGGGAACCGAGGTTCAACTCCACCAGGCTGGTCTGACACTCGCTCAGATATGCAAGAGATGGGTTGGTAATAGTTTTGTTCATGGTACCACGCAGACTAAAGGAGCGATTAGCAGCAAAACTATCCGCCATGTGTGCGGCGATCCCGGGTTCGATTCCCGGCTTGGGCTTTCGTATATTCGATCCTGATATACTGAAATGTGCCCCTCACATATCGCCATGAGGAGTACAAAAATCTCCTGTAGTGCTATTCACTACAGTGATCATATGGTCATATTAACCGGGATTTATCCCCTTCAAGAGCTCCTTGTTGGTGGAGATTTCTGCATCTGCCTCTGTTCATATTTTAGCGCTATTCGCCCTATAACCATCTTGTTACATGCCTTAGTGACGTCACTATAAAAATATTCGCGATTTACTAATATGGTCGTCTAACTCGTCTTGCTTTAATTTATTTATTTCTATGTTATGTTATATTTTGTGGATTCATAAAGTGTTCGAAAATTTTCCCTCAAATTACTTTAAATAAAAAATTACGTCACTTTTAACAAAATTCCCAAAAACGGTGACAAACATGTACCACCATTTTATAGTTGGTAACGCATATTTGTAAGCATTTAAGATGGCGTCTGACAGTGAATCCGTGAAAAGGAGACTTCCAGAATTGCGTGTTATTGATTTAAAAGCGGAGTTGGAGAGTAGAGGTTTGGACAAAAATGGAGTGAAAGCTGTTCTTCTCGAACGAATGCAAGCGGTAAGTCTAAAAAGCGAAAGGTATCCGAAAATAGGATGTGGCGTGGGCTGGGTACCTCGTGTGGCTTTAGTGCTGGCTGCACCCATTATCTGTGTAACTCGCGCACCTAGCGAAACATTTTTCAATTATTTTTTCTATAGATTTTGCTTGCGATGTATAAATTCCCCGTTGGGTGCGCTGTATTGATTGTGAGGTGATTCTAGTTTTCTGTTATGCGTTGGTTTGGCTAGGCTGAGATGGTACACAAAACGCGATTAAAATCGAGTATTGAGAAATAAAGCTGTCTCAACGTCAGCTCACATTGGTTGAAACTTCTGTATTGATAGCTCACATTGGCTGAAAACTTCTCTAAAACAAATATTGTCATGCAATGCATGACAATATTTGTTGGCCAGGGAATAATTTATATTGATTTTTGTGTTCGGCTTTTCTGAGGGCCGGATTCTGACTTTAGGCAGACTGTCCTCCCACGAGGGGCCTTCTACACAAACACAAAAGACGCCAAACCGGCATGCAGCATGCAGCATCAACTTGCAATGGCAAATTTGTTTCTCCGAAGAAAATCGTTAAAAAATGCTTTCCTCAAAATTGTAGAAATTGGCCTTTGACGGTATTACGTGAAAAGCCTTTGTCGGCTTCCTGGTTGCAAACGAACGAGGATCGAGGGGTCCAACAATTTCAGAATTCCTGCTGTTGTTGGACCTCTCCGCCCGCACACTTATTGCCAGCGCGAAAAAGGATATGTGTGTGTGAATCTTGTAAATCTCAAACACTCGGTTCGGGTGAATGTGAATGTCGGCCCCCTCGCCATTAAAAGGGTCTAGGGTCTAGCTATTTTCACCCAGTTGCATTTTGCAACACCTACTTACCACCCTATGACGTCAGCAAAAGTGGTTTGAGTATGTTTTTATAAGTTAGGTTGACAATGCTTAAAAAAAAATACAACATATTAACTCAAAAAACATGCTCAACCTAACTTTAAAAAACACACTCAACCTAACTTTAAAAAACATACTCAACCTAACATTAACCTAATTAAAAAAAGAGATACTTAACTTACTCAAACCACTTTTGCGACGTCATAGGGTTGGTAATTAGGTGACGCAAAATGCAACTGGGTGAAAGTAGCTCGACTCTCATTAAAAGACAACTTCGACAAGTCGTGTGCAACAATGGCGTCAGACGGTGATACAGTCAGCCGAAAGCTAACCGAGTTACGCGTAATCGATTTGCGAGCCGAATTGGAAAGCCGCGGACTAGACAAGAACGGTGTCAAGGCAGTGCTGCTGGAACGGATGGTTCAGGTAATTTAATACAGCTGCCAAATTCAATTTATCGGAAAGGTTCCGGTTAGGCCTATCTGTCCACAAACGCGGCGAGCGGGATGGCCAACGAGATTTCTGTGCAAAATTAGAACCCGATAGCATAATTTGTACTCGTTTTTACAAAATGGCGTCTATATAGTCTTTATCCGTAGACAACCAGCGCTCCTGGTGCCGGTCATAGCAACTCTCATTGCTCTTTTTGGCGTTTGCGGCCAGCTGATGGATTGCAGGTTGTCTGTAACGTCTGCATTCTGTTCTTGCATGTCGTTGACAGAGGGTCTGGCGCCATTTTGGGGTTTTGGCTTCAGGCTAACATAGATAAATTTCCTGTTACCTTATACGCAGTAATTGTTTATCAAATCATTGAATTTGCAACTTGCTGTTTTAAATAAGTCATTGGTTGTGAAGGATAAAAGGTTTTCCGCCTGTTTTGGCTAGCCTTGTGTTCGATTGAAGATCCAATTTCGTTACCATTTGACGTTGTTTCATTGGTTCGATTTAATCTGGGTTGGCGAGGATCGTTCATAAAATTCACAAACAAACAGGAATTTTTATTCTTCTCTAAACAATTGTCAAATTATTGGTGGACATTTTCTATCCGCCGTTAAATAATCTCGTTACCATTTCTTAAAATTTTTGACTAGAAATCGTAAGATTCCTGCTATTTTGGAAAGCCTACTCCTATTTTGGGAAATGTTGTCTTACCCCTGTTGGAATGGTTTGACCCGGGTTATTTCGTGCCATTGTTAAACTGTAGAATTGACAAATCGTCATAGACTCGAATGCCAACTCATCATTTAGAATTTGATACGTTATGCCTAGGAATTGATAAGGTTCCCAATGGAGGGACGCAGGCTTGTTTGCTTTTTAAAATTTGATGGATATATGCAGTTTATTTTATGATCATGTGTAGTTAGTACCTAGATGTGGCAATCTCGTTATATCGTATATTTGGGCGTAGACGCAATTCATAGGTTATAATCCCGGAAGTCCGCTAATTCATTAAACCTGTTCTGGTAAATTACTTCACCTTTCATCGCGGGTTCCATTCCCGATCGAGACCCTCCGACTACCTTTCGGTCGTAATTCTTACGTTTGCCTTGCGAATGAAAGTGAAACCGTGGGACCCGTGCCTGTACTATTTCGGGTACACGCTAAAGATCCCTACCTAAGTCAGAAACCTAGACTAGGCCAAATTACAGGGTGCACTTCGAAACTGAAAACGTTGGGAGGCGGTTACCCAGTAGGTAACGCCAGAATGCTCTGAGCGGGGATCTCATTAATCTAAATCTAACGCATCCGACTGCGGTCCTGGGTTCGATTCCCAGCGTGGGCTCTCGTTTATAGATAATTCTCTATTCGATCCTGGTGTACTGTTGAACACGTGCCCCTCACACATTGCCTAAGCAACACGATGGGTACAAAATCACTAATGAGGGGAATTTCTCCTATAAAAAGGGAATAATCTCGTTTTCATTTAAAAATAAATCATTTGACTATATTACCTTTATTTGGTGTTTATTTGTCGGGCTCAGTGGGTATGGTCACATTCTACTGAGCGGGTGGTCTCGGGTTCGATTCCCGGCGCAGGCTTTCGTTTATTCGATCCTGTTGTATTGGCGTCACCCCTGAGCCTGCAGCCTGGCTATTCCAGCTGCATCCCTCTTCCCTTCCCTTCTCTGTCCCTCACATATCTCCACGAGTGTGCAGTAGCCGTAGTGTACTAGCCACTACGGTGATTTTTAAAAAGAAAACTAACTTGGTGATATTATAATGTAAAATATTACGATTGTAGAATAATTTTATGTATTAGTTTGGTTTTCGCAAAAGCTCATTTCGCTAATGCCGATTTCAGAGTTTCGTTTCGTAACGCGAGGGTTATTTTTGTCTCGAAAACAGTCCCCGGGAGGGAATGTCAAGTACCGAAGGTCTATGACTCGTCGAGGCCATGCCATATTGGTGGTAGTTTCAAATACGACAAAAGAAAGCGTCGTCAATATTTGCCGTCAATTTAGTGATCCCGGGTTCGAAACCGTGTCGGCCCCCCGCCGTTTTCTAACTAGCTAATAGGATAGGCCACGTGGCACTTTTAAGGGGGGGTTTCCATCTGTGGCAGCGACTGTCGATTTGTCGATCCTTGTACGCTGATGTTTCGTGTCTGGTTACGATGGCATTGGTGAATGTCGTCTATTTAATCAGCTGTCGCAGTGCAGCTCTTTCCAATTGTTAGCTACTCCGCTCTAGGCTAATCAGGTTCACCGTCACAACTGTGTAAACACCACCGTCGCTAAGGGCCACACTTTCACCTGTACCCCGGAATCGCATAAGCGAGACACCAGAGCCGGGAATCTAACCCGGGAACGCCCTCACTGAAGGTGGTTGCAGTATCGACTTGGTCTAACGAGCGAAATAATTGTAATAGGGTTTTTATTTAAAATAGTGAAATTAGACTACAAGAAATTGGTGTCTAAAATTAGATCGCCTAAACTTTCTTGCATCCCTTAAGGTTAGGCGGCATGACGTGGCTTAGGACCTTTTTTGTTTGGAAACCCACTTTCAAGTGAGGTTTATAATCATCCTCTTAATTATACAGGGTAATTAATAAAAAAACACTCCCTAGCAATTTTGTAATATTTCCTTTAATATTTAATCAATTCGTTTGAAAAAAAAAATAATAATAACTAGACTAACATTATACTAGCATTTTGGCTATTTAATTTTGTTTCGAAAAAAATTCCTTTCGCTTTCACAAAATCTCGAATTCGCGCGCACCTATAATGTATTGGACATGTTCATTTTACTTGAAAATCGGCGATTTGCTGAAATATATTTTTTTCATTCACCCGATAAAATTTCAAATCGTATTTGTTGCGTGTCTATGCTGAGATTAAGGCGATATATTAATCAGTGAAACAATGAAATTGGTTTCATATTCAGGGTACAATCGCATCAGTTTCGAAC
>JAUJYS010000561.1:0-22254 GCA_033995665.1 Melogona broelemanni
GTGACGCCAGTACCCCAGGCTAACGAATAAACGAAAGCCTGCGCCGGGAATCGAACCCGGGACCACCCGCTTAGTAGTCTATGACTATAGCAACTGTACCACGGGGGCCGCACAATCACTGTAGTGAATAACACTACAGGAGGTTATTGTACCCCTCGCGTCGCTGCGGCGATATATGAAATTGTAATATTATGATGAAATGAATGTACAACTTTAGCTCCCAAAATCTTCAAATTTGTTTCTTATTATTTCTTTCATTGACAATCAATGATAGTCATCACTGAAGTAAGCACAATAGGGTATTTTTCTTTTTCTTTATTTACAATGATAAGTCATCACTGATGGGCACATTTTCATCAGTACATCGTGACCGAGTAACTAGAGCATGGACCGGGAATCGAACCCGGGATCGTCGTACTCTACCACTGAGCTACCACGACAGTATTGAAAATCGGTTTCGAAAATCAGTATGCTGCTACATATTTGATTATCACTGTATAGCATAATTCCACGTTTTCGACGTTACTGTACAGATCATAGCAAAGAGAAAGGCTCTAGAGAAGTGAGAAATGCCGGTTTGTACGAAGGGCATTGAAGCAAGGAGCACCTGAGCAGGGGGAGGGGCAGGGATGGGCGCAGTGTCCAGTCTCCCAAGGCCGACGTATTCAGACCAAAAATGCAAGTTCACTCTCGAAAAATGAAAGCGCATTTTCTGTTCCAATTTCACGTGTGCCAAATGCCAACAAAAACCATTCAAATTACGGGAGAAAAAACTACGGATAAAGGGTACGACGAAATACCAAACTTATTGTTTAGAAGAGGATTTTTTTGCCAGGGCCGTTCAGTTAAGCCATTAGGACATTCTTAAAATCGATCATGTTTTGATGGCTGACTCATTTCGAATGAAGAATGAATATGGTTTTCCCCTTTTTTTTTTGCTTAATTTTTTTTTTTTAAATGAAACGGTGTTGTTCTATCAACATGCACCAATTACCTTCTTTTAGCAGCGCTGAAAATTCACTTCAGTAAGGAATGTTCAGGTTAATAAGCGTCAGATAACAGGATAAAATTGGCCGCCAATTGGGACAATGTAGCACCCCATACAATTTGCTCGAAAATTCGAACAAGACAGTAATTATCTGAAGTAAGCGTTTGAAGGAAAGTAAAAACTTGGCTGTCAGCAAGTCAAATGATAAATATCCGTGCACCAAACGCGTCACGTGTTTTTATATCGTCACTTGGTGTTGCGAATTCATTTTCAAAAACTCCTTTCGGAATTCCAACCAATGACATACATTTCTAAGTCGTTCCCCGGAGGAGCTTTCTTAGGAAAACGCTGGCGGGTTAAAAAAAAAGTTCTATGTAAAATTCAGTCTCAACTATATCAGCTAGGTAGACAGGCATGAAATTCAATGGACGAATAGAATGAGCCTCGAACTCGCAACCTTCTGATGAGCGGACAGACATTTCATCCACTTGACCAACAGGAAAGGAATCAGCATTGCATCAATGTTCTTAAAAATTACACTTATGGAAGACTGGCAAAACATATTTAGAATATGTGACAAACAGGGTTGGATCTGAACGGAGCGGTAAAGTTTCGTTCCTAGGAACGGGTTCCTTTTCTGAGGAACTTTGGAACGTCTACGTTACTTTTCCTAGGAAGAAACGCTTAGAACGCTTTAGTTTGTGCCTTTTTTAGGAACTGAAACGGTCGTAACTTTTAACCGCGGTATGCCTTTTAGTCTAGTTGGCAACAACGCACTGTTAAATAAACAGACCAAACCATGCGTGCAACCGCAACTTACATGAAGCGATAATTTCTTGGTAAACAAATAACTGCTGTGCCTAATCAACACCTTGTGACAGTCACGATTTTCTAACAAATAAACAAAACAAACAAGCGCAAGTGTTAACACCATTTCGCTTGATACGGTCGTTTTTTTAAAATGGCCGCCTTTCGAAGCAAGAGGTCCTCGACAATGGTTAGCAAATTTCCAACACGTTGGAATAATTGGTACAATGCCCAAATGTACACTCAAGACTGATTACAGATAAAAAATAAATAAGTCATGTAGCAACGAATTTTTGTGATAACTCAGGATAAAATAAATTGCAAGGAAAAATTTGACGTAGAACTTTGCACTGTCCATCTCCTATAAAAATCCACAGTATGTACGCGTTTGAAGACAAAAATACCAATGTACAAGTACGTCTCAATTTTATTTGGTATTTTTGTCTTCATACGCGTACATACTGTGATAACTCAGGACTGATATTAACGTTGCACTATATCCTCGAGTGAGTTTGCCACATCATAATATTTTGATTCTCGGTTTCCTATTGTCTACCTGACTGACAACATGATGTATTTCCGTATTTTTTTATTCGAGAAGTTTTTTGCTGCGGTTATCTGATGCACACTTCATTCAGATTTTTTTTCCAGTGAGCCAAGTGTTTTTTAAACCATGTGCCACCCGATCTCAATTAGCAATTCGTGAATCTTTGGTTAGTAAGCATCAGATAGGATTTTCCTATCATTTCCTGGGAAACAGCAGAATGATCTTATACTAGGATCAGTCTCGTAAACTTGGATCGAACAAGAATTTTTTCCATGCTACAAAATGATCTTTTTGTAAAGTCTAAGGGAACCGAAGTCATCTATCTTATCCAATACAGAGTGTACCGGTACGGTATACTGTGCACTTTAACTGCCGCATACAAAATGCACGTGACAGTACGGTGGAATCTGTATTTCCTGCATCGTTCAATGTTTACAACTTTAACCGCCTTTGCTGAACTGCAACTTGAAACTATTTCTAATTTTTTCAATACCTTAGTGCTACTTGAGGACGAATGATGTTACAGAACGGAAGCAATCACAAAAGTAAAAAAACCTGGCAAAATATTGTTCGCTCACACGAAACACCAAGCTATACTTTCAGTTTGCAACTCAGAACTTAGCGATCTTTGTCAGTGCTTAGCTCATTCTACCTGCAAACATAATTGCTCTAATTATTGACCGTATTTTTTTTCTTTCTCTTCTTTTACAGCTCTGGCGATAGCGGCGTGCTTGCCAACGATCATAGCTCTTGTGGTAAGATAATAGAAATTTTGATAAGCCCGGCATAAAGTAATAAATAGTTTGCCGCTCAATGTGAACGCTAATATTTTGGTATGTTGTAAAAGCATAATCTGGTTGTCTACAATGTGAAAAACGTTGTTAAAAACAATGTACACATGTGCCTATGCTAAATTTTATAAATGCAGTTAACATATTGATAAAATTGATATTTTTATTTAATTACTTACAACGAGTGTTTCCAAAACATTTTGCAAGGTCTGCATATATCAATTTTACTTTTTTCAAATAACTTATGCAATACATTTTCTTTTTTCAATTTCTCGAAACAATTAACATATGATAGTGTATCACTTTCTTAGGTACGGTTAAACTATGTGTCACTGTATTTTTAATTTAATATTCACATAAACTAGGTGGGCATGTTCCTAAAATCATACTCAATCATGTGCATGTAGCACTACATAACTGGCGGACAGTAAATCATTTTTTCTCAACCAACAAAGATTGCTATAAGCTTTTAAGTGGAACTTTTTTAGTAGCAGTTTTTTAGGATCGGTCTCTGAACTGTTTAAATGCTAGAGACGCTGGTTTCATTTACTACCGAGACCACCGGAATTTTTCCGGCAAGAGAAATTCCCACACTTTCTTCGGGATGAAAGTAAAGCCGTGGAATTCGTACCTGTAGACTGTACGTAGTCAGGCGCACGTTAAAGAACCCTACCTAGTCTTGAATCCCAGTAGAGGCCAAATTGTAAATTACCAAGTCGCCCTCTGGTGGACTGTGAGACAAGCCATCGAGAAGCCTTCGTAACAGTACACAAAAAAATGGATAGAGCTCCATAAATGTCCTCCAAGAGAGTTCCACAAAAAAAAATAGCATTCAGCGAACCTTCGCTTGGTAGCCTTCGAGTAAAGAAAGCATGATACCCGTACAGGATCAGTAATTATAGCAATAAGAGAAGAAAAAATAATAAAAACACTCTTCATTGTTCGAACGACTCCCCCCCCCCAAGATTTTTTCTGTCACAACGATTAGCTGTCTCGATCCATCCCCCCTCCCCCCCCCTCCCCCCTACTACCACCACCACTACTATCAACTACTGTTCTCTACTTTTGTGCCGACACACGCTAAACGGTGTCAGGAATGTGTACGTATGTAGTTTCGCAAAAGTGCGATACATTGTTCGAGCTTAAATACCGACCGAACTGGGTTAGCGATCAAATAACTTAATTCGTTAGTTCGTTACTTGATATTCATGGAGAGAGTGTTTCTTGGTGACGGGGGTGGAGAGTGGAGGTAGGGGGAAAGCGTAACTTAATTCAGCGGAATTACAACCACGCAAATGTCCTTTTCGTGCATAATGATTTGGGGGGCCGGATTTGTATGCAAATTACATGTCTAGCAATGACTTATGGAACTTTGATGCTAACTTAAACCTTTAAATATTCTCATTTTCGGAAATTCTCGTTTACTATAAATCTCTTACTATCGGACTCGGGATTCAATTGATCAATTAATTCTCATTTAATTCTTGAAATATTCATGTTGAAAAGATTTTTTGTTTTTGTTTTATAAAGTGATAGAATTGTATGATCAGTTATTTTCCTTCGTAATTCTGAAATTTACCAAATTCTAAATAAGCACGTATGCCTTTTAGACGCCAATTTTTTTATTTTTTTTTTATTATTATTCAATTTCGAGATGGATCACATACTGTAGGTGCACGAATAGGAAATTTAAAGTTACCGAGAAAAACAACAAGTTTGCAATATTCAGTGAATGAAACAAATATCTACTGTCATCTACTGTGAAATAAATATTACTATAGTTAAGTAGAAAAACTGCCAATCCTTTCCCCTCAAATTCCTGGCAAAACAATTGAATTTACATCTCAACTCGCAACTTCTGCTTAGAAAAGCATATTCGTGTTGTCCTATGCCTGTAGCAATGTTTTAAATATCTTCTCAAGTAGAAACCTAAGCATCCGAGCCCTAATAATGACACTGTTGGTGTTGGAGGCTGGGGGCTCACCATACCACAACACAATAAGGTGGCGTAACTAGGTCTTCGGCGCACTGGAGCAACACAGAGACATACGAGTTGCCCTCGAAATCAGCAATCCAAAAAAAAATATCTTACACACTTTTGTTTCGAGTCAGTTTTTTTTAAAACTTCCAGTTCCAAACACACAATAGAAACCATTTGTCTAGTAATACACTGGGTGGATTCAAAGTCATTCATATTCATCAGGTCCCAAAAAAATATTCAGTGACACTAACAGCGCTGATTAGCTGCTATCCGGTAGAGTGCTCACACGGGGGTTTAATTCCCGACCGAAACCGCAGAAAATTTTTGGGGGATAAACATTTCTTACGCACGCCTCCCTTCGGAATGGCAGAAAAGCCGTGGAAATCATATCTGTACGTTGTCGGGTACACGTTATAAACCTAGGCAAATCAAAATACTCAGGCTACCCCTGGGGCCCCGGGATGGTGGGTTTAAACATGAAGTATAGCAGCAGTAGATATATTAGTTGTAATAAAAATATAACATTTTCGTCCTTAAAAATAGATAGAAATATAAAGACAAACAAAAAACATGTATATTTGTCCAATTATAAAAATATACAGCCGACCACAAGCATGGGCCTTGTAACATCGATTATGTCAAAATATAATTGCTAAATATCATAGTTGGTCGTACTTTTCTAACTACATTTAATCCACTTCACTAACAAGTTATGTTTTCTTATTCTGGTGGACCCTGAATACAGCACGAGGATTTCGAACGTGACAACTCGACTCTAGCGTCACCGTCAGCGTCATCGTCCTCCTCGTCCACGCACGTCGTCCAGCAACAACAACAGCAACAGCAGCAACAACAGCAGCAACAACAACAACAACAACAGCAACAACAACACCAGCAGCAACAACAGCAACAGCAACAACAGCAACAACAACAGCAACAGCAACAGCAACAGCAACAGGAGCAGGCCGAAGCATCAGAGACAGGAGAGCGGTCTCTGCCGCCTCGCAGCCTGATGGAGAAGGCGCACGACCTCTTCACGGCCATGATGTACAAGAGCGAAATTCCAGGCTCGCCTCACAAGGACTATCCCATCTACGCCACGGTACCCCGTACCAGGTTTAAGTGCGCCGACCATGCCAACGTCGGCTACTACGCGGATATCGAGTCCGGTTGCCAGGTAACGAAAATAAGACATGGTGTACATAGAGCGAGTACATTTTTAGAAGACTTCCATGAATGGTGTCTTAACACACTTAAGTCAATCGAACTATGAAGAATAACCTAGGTTTAGAAGGTTAGATAACAACGAAACGGAAAAGTTCCGTTCCTAGGAACCGTTTCGTTTTTTAAGGAACGGTTGTGTTCCCTTTTTTGAGGAACCGGAACGAAAGTTCCTTTTCTGTGTTCAGAGTTTCTTTTGCCAAAACTTTCAATTTCCTGCGAGTACAATTTTCCTAAGTATGCATCAAAAAGAAATTACTATTTATGTTGATCTGTGTCTATAAATATGCATATGTACTTTAGACCAGTTCCCGCAAATGGCCATTTAGATCAGTTCCCGCAAATGGCCATTTGGCGTCATCATGAACGTAATCCCAATTTTTTCTCAAGTCTAAGGTTCCTTTGGTAAATGAACTAGGAACGGCCAGGTTCCTTTTAATTTTTGTAAGAACTGGAACGGGTTCCTTTTCAAGTAAAACGAACCCAACATTAAGAATAACTTATTAATTCTTGTAGTTGAGGCCAATAGCCTGTTAATTTTTTGTTTATTCAGCATAGTTTGTTTCTTTGTCTCAGCGCTTCATTTTAATTTTTGCATCTTCAACGTGCAAGTATTGCTATTGGCTTTTTACATATCCTCTCAAATGCTTCCTCATATCAAATAACTCGTCAAGCACCTTTGGCGTAACTACTGGTTCAACGTAAAAATACTAAAGAATATGCGAATGCAATTCAACCATGCACAAAAATGTGACTGAGCAATGAGAAATGAATTTTTTTTTAGAACTTCATGCTTGATGTCACCTGATTTCCGTTAATGCGATCAACAGATTTGCATTTTACTGCGTTCTATGTGTTCAGAAAGAACTTTTAAAGTCAAAATTGTACCAACTTTTTTAAGCTTATTTTTAATCTAAGACCGCCACTCGCTGGACGCGACTGTCTCGGGTTCTATTCCCGATGCGGGTTATAGTTTATTCGATTCGATCCCGGGGTACCGATAAAAATGTACCCCTTATACAACACGAGGGGTACAGAACATTCTCATGTGGTGCGATTTACTACAGTGATTGGAAATAAGTAAAATATAATAGTGAATATTATTGACAGCAAATAAATTCACTATAAATTTCCAATTGAACCCATTCAACTCTTCCCAGACACAGTTATCTACAAATGAAACATCGAAAGATTCCCACGAGAAAATAAAAACACAGACGCAAGCTTACTCTCCGTAAAGCTTCACGTATCTTTGCATGTCTAGTTATCACCAAAAAAAATGAATAACCAGATTTTTGTTATCGCTAAAATTCGGTGGGCGTTTGGGATAGTCGTCATTGGGGACATGAATATTTATAAAAAGGCGGGTCTTTCTCCGCTCATTGATGTTTCCGCAATTCTACAGTAGATCAAAAATCTAATTAAATAAAAAAATATATATACTCCTTGCACTCTCTTCTACGCCGATGAAACTCTAATTATATACAAACAGCGTCTGCGATCCTCGTTGTAGGATCGCACGTCGTCAATTCGTAACACGTTCGTATCCACCCATCGGAGGCCAAACGCGCACGTGACGAGTAGTAAAGCAAACGCACCCGTTAGTTTTTCGCACGTGCTCACCCGCAAGAAAGCGAGTGCGTTATGGGACTTTTTAGGCCGCCATTTCCGGGATATTGCCAAACTACATTGTTCGAGCGCGGGAACATCGAGTCTAATTTTAAAGAGATTCGCACGTGAGAATTTTCTCAGTGACGTCACTATTTAATGGTCCAGTCGATTTTCCTGGTCATCTCAAAACGAAATGAGAACTGGAATTACCGCCCTCCCCTCTCTTTTGCAGCAAAAACTTTTGATTCAGTCACAGAATGGAACTAGGGGAATATCTTTTGACATAAATGACCTTTTAGGAATGCGGCGGTGTCGCCCGTTTTCCGAGAAAAAAAATTTAAACTTTGAAAAACTTGTTAAAGGTGCATTGTGCCATTTTATATTTGACAACAAATCCCCAAAACAATTTGAATAGTTCATTTTAGCTGTAGCACGTAACGAAATGCATTCACAGTTCAGTATGAAATTTAATTGTTCAATTCGCAGAGCTGAAATACGAATTAATTACAAATAAACTTTAATTTGTTTTAAATGATCGATTCAAATATATTCATCAGTTGCAATAACCGTTGTAACTTAACTGACATTTAAAAAATAAATAATAATTATAGTTTATTTGGTATTTAAATTACTGTGCCTTATAAATATTAAGACAACATTTCAAATAAGATTATTTTATTTTGTCTATAGAGGATCGTAGAAAATGTCTCGTTTAGAACAAGATGTATTTTATCTTAATTGAAGTGCTTATTATTTTTTTTTTTATTGCCTGCTTTCACTCTAAAAACAGGTTATCCATATCTGCCAAGCTGACGGATCTCAGGAAAGCTTCCTATGTCCAAATGGAACCATTTTTAATCAAGTAAGAAAATAGCAGATGTCTCAAAATATTTTTGCACCGACAAGTCATTTTCTTTGAACGAAAGCAGTTCTTTTCACTCAACCGGAAATAAAAAATGGCTTAAATATCAAGTCATTGACATACGAAATACAAGGTGCACAAGATGAGTAAGATAATACGAAAGAGGCGCCACCTCAAAATACCATACATGCATATTGCGACTTTTGTTCAGAAACTAATACTGAGTAAGTCAAACTACTAATTTGCTTATTGTATTGCACTTCATAGAAACGAATGTGCGTCGGTTGCAAATCTGAACGCAGTCATTGTTATAGCCGTTCGTTGTCACAAAACGGAAAGATCTCTATCTTGTTTAGGTGCAATTTAAAAATATAAATATCAGAATAAATATTTTCGGGAAATATGAGTAGGCCTACTACCTCACGATTTCCCTTTATTTTATGCTTAATTTATGCCTAGAATTCCGGTTTATTTAACGCTCGAAACCGACGTTATGTGCACGATTGAACAGTAATAGGAAAATGAATATTTAATACGAGAGGCGTGTGCACGTTATCAAAAAAAATGAGATCGATTTCTAAGGAGTCTTTTACGACCGTGATATTTGCACGGCCGCAAAAAGCAAGACCGATTTTGATGTCAAATTACAAACAATAAATTGTCTATGATTGTCTGCAAGTAAAAAATATATATGGGACAAGATATACGTTTTTTTACCGGTTTCGAAAACGGTATCAGATCTCCAATTTGCATTATATCGAGCTATTCCTGATTTCCCCATTTAACCTACAAGTTTACGTCGAATTTTTCTTTGCAAATTGTTTTGTATTGTGCCTATAAAACTTATTAGTAATTCAGCCAAGCGATCAACAATATTCACCGATCAACAATATCATTTTTTCTTGAATTCTTTGCTAACTTTCACTTAATTGAACTTGAGTTTTCGATTAATCGATATCACATTCTAATCATTTAACGAGAAACACGCCCAACAAAGTTATGCGAGACAATATTTATTTTTCTCATGACTCATTAAATTGTCTCAGCTAACAGACATTCTATGTTTCTATTAAGTTAGTCTTATCATGTAGTTCGTTTAAATTATGGAACCGAACATAATGTATATTCTCGAGACTAATTGGGCTTGAAATCCTAGCAATACGAGAGTGCAATTCGCTACAGCCATCGGCAAAAGAAATTCAGACACAATTTAACTAATTATTTTTATTTATTTACTTGTGCAATTGCAGCAGTATTTTGTGTGCGACTGGTGGTTCAACGTGGACTGCCGAGAGTCCACCACCTTCTACGAGCTCAACGAGTTCAACGGCAAAGTGGCTAGCTCGGCCAACACGGCCAACTCGGAGAAAAACTACTACCAGGAGCCCACCGAGAAAGTGGCCGAGAAAGACTATTTCCAAGAATCGAGGATCGTCGAAATCAAACACTAATTTTTTTACTTCCTCAACACCCTCACAAGTTGAACGCGTTTCGAGACGATTTCGAAACCAAAACTCGAACTGGCCTCAAACGTCAGACTTCTTTGGCGACGGATAAAAGTGCCAACACGAATCCATCGTTCAGAACAACGCCAATCGCATCCTTACACAACTTCATGCTCTGCCGTTTTTCTCGGCCAATCAACCGCGATGGTATGAATGCCAGACAAGACAATTGGAGTTTATTTTAAAATATTAATCCTGATATTCAGTGAGTTTAAAAATAAACTGCACAAGTGAAATAAAAGGTGATGTTGGGGCAGAATATTCTGATCGAAAATTAAGTTTCGGCTAGAAATTATTCTGGGTTCCGGGTCGAATTCCGGTTGGATGCTAATTACTTAATTTAAAAGTAAATTCATTCCCGGTCGAAAATAGGTGGGGATGTAACTGGCGCGTGGTGCAGATTATGCGGGGAGTGGATAAAGCCGGCAAGATCTTGCCTGCGGTCTATGGTCCTCAAGAGATTTATTTTTCTATTTGTAAATAATTTTGGAAAGTTGGTAACAGATTAATTACCGAACGTGACCATGATTTGATTCGTGATTAGACGAACTTCAAAACCAAAATTATTTTAATTATTTTACAATTTTATCAGATATCGTTTGAGTCGGGTAACCGTACAATCGACCACAGTTAATTTCGCAGACTGGTCGTCCTGACTTGCATAAGAGTGCCATGATTGATATTCAATGTACTTTTTTATATTTCATCCCTAGCAAGAACTATCGTGCATTTTGAAGTTATCTTTAATAATTGGTTATTTCGAATTGGGTTTATAACGTCTTCGGTAATATTCCCAAATAGAAATTCGAATTAATAGATAGAGTATATTTCCAGTACAAAGTACTAAAAAAATACCAACCATCAAGAAAATATTTTTGAGCGAAATATTACTATTTTGTAAAAACGATCACATGCATGTATACATTGCTAATTATCACACCACTGTATAAAGATTAATTAGTAATTTATAAATAGCAAATAAGACACGTAAACTCAAGTCTTACATTGTTTAACAAATGATCGGTTTTAATGCTATTTATTTTTTGTATATGGGGGACGACAAAAAACAACTTGAGACCAAATGTTCCTTAGACATGACATTTTTATTTTTTAAACGTGACTGATTCTGACGAGCTCTTGCCCACTTTCCATAAATATGAATTTGAGATTGTGTGTACATTGTTGGGAGTTCCCCCTGCAATATTTTCAGACATCCAATACGCTGCAAGATATGTGTGGGCGAATTATGTACCCCCGTCGTAAAGTGGTCCTATTTCGTTTTATTTTACCGTAAATCAAAATGTGAACTGGATCACACTTAGAGACGTTTATGCCACAACCCACGGTCTTGTAAAACGAAACGGTTTGTTCGTATTCGGAATAAACAGCTTTTTTATGCATAATAAATTAACGACGTCGCTCCGTCTCTTATTTTATATATAGTGACACACTGTCATTCATACCGAGTCGCCAAACCAAACCAAGTTATGTACACTGTAAATAGAGGCGCCATAATTTCAAATTGAACATTTGGTAAATATTCAAACAATGTTTGATGCATTAATTACATTTTTAAGCCTTCAGAAGATTTCAGGACGATAACTCCGGAATTTTTTTGGACGAAAAAAATTCGTACGCGCTGTTTCCTTAGGAATGTAAGTAAAGCAGTGGGACCAATGACTGTACGTTGTCGGGTACACTTTTATTATTCGTATCCTACTACGTATATGATAGGTAATGGGATGCTGTGATAGGTAAAATTGTTGGGTTTCTCCTTAGGGTGGCTTTGAAAACAGATGAGTTGGCGCCCCAGAGAAGATTCATAAAGAGATGTTTTGAGACTGTTCACATGAAAATAGTAAGTTTCAGCCACCCTCCGAGCTACACTATATTACACTCGAACTGGACCAAAACAATTTCAAAAAGAGTTTCGCTCAGAGAGTGACAATTTTCAGGAGTCACTAACTTTTAAGTGGTCAGTTAATAACCTTTCACATGTACTTGCACGCACACGTAGGTATGACAGGTATGGTATTGCAAGTATATCCTCCAAAGATCCTGTGTAGAACTATTTCAATAATACAATGTTTGGACAGCGTTTTGATTAGTTCCACTTGTCACGTTCAGAGGGGAATTTTGGCAGCATGTTCTCATTTTTCCAATATTTTTTTTTTGTAATTTCACCACTTGGAATGCAAAAAAAAAGTCCATCTGCACATAGCAAATGAACCAGAGATCGCGGGTTCAATTCCCGGTTGCGACCTTCGCAATTTTCGGGCTAGAGAAATTAGTAAAGGAATTTTGCTCTCAAATGGAAATAAATACGAGAAACCCATTCCTGTACGATGTCAGGTATACGTTAAAAATCTACCTACATGTGGCTAGGCAAAATTTCAAAATGGTGGTGCTTTCTGATGGAAAAACGTTGGCATGTCACCGTAACAGTTCAAAAAATGTTATCAAGAAGAAAAAAAAAATCAAATTTTCTAAGTTTTGGTTGAGGGTCACAGGATGTTAAACTGAGGTCGCGGAGGTCCTCCAGCAGCCAAAGCGCGGCACGGACAGCTAGCTATTGACGCGGACACTGATGGCCTCGTTCTGTGTCATTGAATCGTAAGTTCTTACACCTTTAACAGAGTATGTGTACGCGAAATAGCCCACACACTATTACCCCTCCCCCCTCTATTTTACTGTGTTGTTTATATTGTCACCGAAAATGGTTTTTCGTCTCGTTTTTTTTTCTTTCTTTTTTTTTACAGCACCCCTCGACCAACACGTGAGATTACGTCCCGATAACAAGATTGCAGCTCGACTAAAAATTGTCATTCAGGACGCGTAACTGGAAGCAGTTTCCTATTTTTTGTCTTTACTTCCGTAGGCTGATTCATTAAGAGGTGTTCGCATTTCGGAGGTTGCAAAATTTTAGAACCCCCGAAGTGGGGGTTGGGGACGGGTTATAAATGAGGGGAGTTAAAGTCTGGTAGCTGCTTCATTTTTTGGTGAAGTTTAAATATGCAGCCCACGACAGTCAAACTACTGAAAGAAAATTTGAAGCAAGTCAAAGCTTTCGTATACCGCCGACAGAGGGGCATCACTAGTTTAAAACGCACGTGGGTCGCTACGAAATGTTGGATACAAATTATCTATATTTAAAAAATGTGGGACATTACTTTTGGAGTGGCCCTAGAATGTAGCGTAATTCTACATTCCCTACTGAAAAATAATATTTTCTCAATTAATAAGAAAGGTAACTCTCATAAAATAAATATATCACATCTCTTTTGAATTTTTTTGTCAATGTTTTTCCACCTGTTCCTCTTTTATGGACATTTTGCCGATTAAGGTAGGTCGATAGAACTTTCAAACATTTCCTCCTCTTTAAATTCCAGATTATTGAATCTGGGACGATAAACAGAATCGGATACAGAATCAGATCCAAAAATATTAAGGCGTGATTCATTTTTTTCATCTCCATATAATTGTTTCTATTTAGCCTACGCAACCCACAAGTGTATTTCACAATTACACAATCACGACTTTTAAACGAAATCACCATTAATCTTGGGTCTGGTATAACGTGTCTAACGTTATAGCATTTTAACCATCGCGCATGTGTCTGAAAATGCGTTTCCACTCCTTTACAACACACTCGAAGACAAACGAAAATTAAATTATCAGACCGTACTACATGTGCAATTATGTTTCATTACGACGGAACCTTGTGTAATGCCACAGGTAAACACATAGAAGTGGGACCTCTGACACCCGAGTTGCCAAACAAAACGTGATCGCGTCTATAATCGGTGAGAAAGGAAAAACCTGAATCAGTCCCAGTTGTACGTTCAAAAATGCACTTGTCAAATAATTTTATTTTACACAACACCTGAGCCAATTAACAGTGATGATTAAACTGTTTCATTTATTTATTTCTAATCACTATAGTCAGTCATATGTAATGAATAGAACTACAGTAGATTCTGTAGAAAATTTAAAGACATAGCAGACCACAAACATGGGCCTTAACATCGATCTCGGGAGGTTCTGTACATCAGTCAATTTCAGTCAGTACCCAGAGATCGAATATAATAGACGAGTGAGAGAGCCGAGTATCTAACCAGGATTCGTCGCACCACATACGGTTATTTATTTATTTTTCAATTACAGTGGCTGATCATGTACTTTTTGGTTGGTGACCAGATTTGACCTCGATTTTAACGACATTTAAAACAAGATATGTAATCACAAAAAATTACATACGTCGATGTGAAATGTTTTAACACCTAATGGAATAAAAATATTCTTCAATTGTATGTGGACCTATTCTATTGGTTGGTGAATCACCGATATAAAACGGTGGTCCACAAAGAGCAGTCAAAAAACATCTTACAGTGAAACTTTAATGCACAATCGTGGAGAAAGTAATCAAGTGCTCGTCGGTTGAAGGTTAGCCACCAAAGGTGGCGTCTTGTTAAACGTTGCATAATTATTTTTTTCTAGCTTGGTCTGTGTGCTGGACGTGCATAAGATATGCAAGTTTCGCTTTTGGTCAGCGGAATAAATCTAGCGCTCAACTAATACACTATTAAGTGTGAGAATGCTATGTGAATTTACTGTTTATAGTTACAGAGTATAATATGATTGGAAATTTAATTTTAAAAACTGACCAAGAATCAGGCACATCCTTAAGAAAATTGAAGTGTTCACAAACTATGGTTGGAAATTTTTTAAATCTCAAATCATGCAAAAGAAAAGACACCCGAAAAACCATTTAAATAGAATATTACCAAAACCGAATAAACTCAATCTTGTACGACCAGTCAAAGTTCAATTGACCTAGATACCTTTGGTGCGACGGTCCTGGGTTCGATTCCCGGCAAACGGAGTCACTAGTATATTCTATTCAAAAAGTACAGATGAAAATGTGTCAATCAAATACAATAATTCTGTCATCACCCCACAAACATGGGGGAATTCAGCCACTCCTTAGCCGCAACGAGTTGCTAGCTATGAGGGGTGGCAAAATGTATAAAAATGTATAAAGTACATAACGCAACAGTGAATCTACTGTAGTGTTATTCGACGCAGTTAACAAGGAGAAATCAAATCAGCATCGTAACTGCTAAGCAAATATACCTTTAGAGCCTCAAGCGTATTTTCTCTAAGCAAGCCCACGACCAATCAAAATATTTCGAATGTAGACCACTTCTTTCAATTTGACAGGTCGACACAACAATGGTCTTTGAAAGAATAAAAAAACGAAGATACTCCAAGTTTGAAAACCTATACTGTATTTCGTGGTCATTTAAACTGGTAAAACCCTCCTGGAATGTAGTGCTAGGTAAAAACGGAACGGAAAAGTTCCGTTCCTAGGAACTGGCTTCTTATCTGAGGAACGTTGGAACGTCCAGATTCCTTTTCATAGGACGGAACACTCACAACGGTTTCGTTCCTTTTTTCAGGAACTGGAACGGTCGTTCCTTTTAATGCGAGCACAAAATTGAAATAATTAATAATTAAATACATATTTAAATACTGTATTACACCTCATAACATTAAATTGTATTTTTTTAAATGATTACGTTCGCATTCAAAATTCACGGAATAAAAATCCCATTTACTAATTTAATTGTTTTAGTAAATGGATTTTTAAATATTGTTATTAGTTCAGAAAGTGATTTTCTTTTTCTATTTTTATTTTTTGATTTGTGGAACGGAAAAGTTTAAATGTTCCTTTTAAAAATAAACTATGGACGGTTTGGCTATTTCAAATTTCTGTAGAAAATGGAACTGGAACTGGTGCCTTTTTGAAAGGAACAACTTCAACAATGCCAGAATGTTACGAGCGATAACGAGCGCCCGCCGAGGCACCTTGACGATCCTCCATTTTAATTTGGAGAGCCAGTGGACATCGTTAACCGACAACGGATGGCCCACTTTTCTTCAAAATTGCAACCCCCAAAAATACACAATAGCAAGTTGCTCATCAACTGTGACAGCTACTTTCTCAGGAAAAATGTCCCAGAATTGAGATCGACGTTAACCGGCGGGTTCGTATGACGAGCTGATCGCTCCAAAGAATGGAAAAATCGTGCAAAACATTGCCCAATTTTACACCCGAAACGTTTTGCTGTGTATGAAGCGGAGAAAAAGAATAAACTTGTGTCACGAAAAGGTGGCGTAGTGGTTAGCGTATTCGCACCTCCTATGCCCGTGACGCCGGTTCAAATCCTAAATCACATCCGAATTTTTTCGCGCAAAAGAAATTAGTAAATATGCTTTCAAGAACAACGAAAGACAATATCAATATATTGAGAAGGTGATAGGAGCTGTTGTATTTTAACAATTGTCGGAGGTCGGAGATACCATCATTATCAATTGAAAGACAATATCTTCCTTCAATTTTAGGCTTTTTTTTCCCTTCAATTCAATTGAAAGACAATATCTTAGAAACAACCTCTGTAATCTTCCTTGGAAGAGAAATTTGTAACGTATTTCCTATCGGAATGGAGGTGAAGCCGTTTGCCCCATGCTTCCTGTATAATTGTGGTGTTGAATTAAACAATGGTGCTAAATTTAATTCAAGGGTACACGAGCCCAGGTTCGTTTCTCATATTTAACTGCACTGCCCAGGTCATATGAGATTGAATTGGAAAGTATAGTAAACAATTCACACCAGGGGGTTTTTTTAGGGATATGGTCTACATTTCCTATCACGTAAAGTTTGTACAATTTTTCACCATCGTATTATTGTATTATATTTTCGACGATAATAATATTAAAAAGTTATCCAAGAAGTTGCCGTTTCCTGTTTTCTCTGGTCGAGAACCATCTCATCATTTTTATCAATTTATCTTCAACGGCTCCTACATCAATCCCTCTAATAATTCACACCAGGTTGAAATGAATAGACACACTTGTGTTTATTTGTAAAAGATTGACATCATCGATCAAAGATTCGATATCTCGATGACTCTGCTCGATGATAGGGGGAAGATGAGGGGGCTGGGATTTTCGATCATGTTCACCTGAGGATTCGTGGAGGTGTTAAGACGGAGGAAGGGGGGAATAAGTCAGTACTTTTGTTGACAGGAATCTCACGATTCGCAGACACTGTCAGTCTCACTCTCTCGCCACTTGGCCCTTTTTAAAAAACTAATTTAACTTTCGAATTTATAAAAAAAAAACAATCTTGATTTCACTGCAAAGCCGCAGGGAACTCTATTGTCAGCGAATGTGTAGCATTGTCTAGGTTAGAGTAGTAGTGGGAGGGGAATGTTGCCATCTGCTATTCTATTGTATTCTCTGACGATGGCCCCGTCATTCCAAGTTTTCAAAGTCAAGCACGAGTACGTCACACATAGACGCATTGTGGTAAATTCGGAGTTTTGCCCAAAAATGTCGACACAATTGGAGCTATGGGAATGTGGATCAGGGGAACAGGGGAGTCACGACGAGCGTGGGAGTGTCGGCACATTTGTATACAAATATTGCGGTGGGATTAATCTCCAACGAGCAGCCACCAAGTGGTTAAAGTACTGAAGAAAAAACCAAGTATTTCGAAAGTGATTTTTGTTCGCCCGCTGATTTTTTTTCTTCTTCAAACGAAAAATCTAAACAAAATTTCTAGCGATGTGCTATTCTACATGTATGCTTTAAATAAAATAAGTTGCAAAGACAAATTTGTCGTAAACTTTGCACGGTACAATTTAATGTTCATCTCAACTAAAATCCACAGTATGCACGCCCATGTGCTTTTAATATGCTTTTATTCTGTTCATATTTTTTAAACAAATAATAAAATATTTATTGGACCAACTAATTTTATTATTTATTGGACCAACTAATTATAATATTTATTGGACCAACTAATTATATTATTTATTTGACCAATCACTGAAATATTTTTAAATGGTCAGTATAATAAACACTTGTGAATGTTAATTATACAACAATTATTGATACATTTATACAATTTATACAATGATACAAGTACAATTTTTTTACTAAAATATTTAGTGTGACGACTAGGAAATAAAATAAAAATAATACAATTTTTTTTCCCAAAGAATAAAATAATTGGAGCACTTATCTTTAAAATTATTTCTTAACCTTTTGACAGTGGCTTACCAACGCTTGCCAATATCCTTTCCCTCTTCCCCAGAGTGGCGACATGGAAATCATACCTTGGTTCTTTAACGTGTCTCTCACATCGCACGGATATTAATATTACGTCTTCAAAAAAGAAGGTGCGCATTTTCCCTCATTTTTTATTTTTATTCCGGATCACTGTAGTGAATAGAACTACAGGAGGTTATTGTACCCCTCGTGTCATCGCTATGGCGATGTGTGAGGGGCACATTCCAGTACCACAGGATCGAATAAACGAAAGCCTGCGCCGGGAATCGAATCCGGGAGCACCCGCTCAGTAGACTGTGACCATATCCACTGAGCCATTAATTGAATTAAATGGCGCGTTAACAGAAATCGTATGGAAAAAGATTAAGAATGGATAAAAAATTAAAAGTGATAACGTAATGGTAGCCACGCAAAAGGTTGGGCAAATAGCATCGGGATAGCCTATATTGCACGTCCAGTACATATGAGTCGAACGAAGAAAAAAAAACGAACAAATGCAAAGTGGGTAGAGCAGACTTCGATTTGCTGAGACAAATACTGAACGTCAGCAGGGTGTAGTTAGTAAATTGTTAATTTACGAGTTTTCTTGATTGCAGAATATAATATAAGGATATATAACACAGGAGAGAGGCAACTACAACTTACCGGCAGGTATGAACTTTCGGATGAGCGACAGGAGAACCAATTTTAAAAAATTAATTCGCGCAGACACCAGCGTGACGATAAAACATTCGTATGCTCGCACAATTTCGTCCGACTTCTCGGTCCAATTGAGTTGCTACAAAAACAAAAAATGAAAAACATGTAATCATAACAATGACTTGCCACACGACCATGTAAAAAAATAATTAATAAAAAACTCAGAATTTTTCGAGAACATTGAATTTAAATGACAATTGAAAGATGGATTATGACAGTAGCGAGGAAAATCCTTAAACAAAAAAATACGTTAGGTGTAATCTCAAAGGAATTGTATACACAGTTGCCACTCGACCAGCACTTACCAGCATTCCTGCAATGAGCCCTTCACACCTGACATCAAGTATGCTGGTGTTTGAAGATAATTTCTGCAGCCATCCGAGCAGGTGTGGCTCCTGAAAGAGCAATTGAGAGTATGTTTAGTTTCATATTATGCAGATTTTTAGCTTTCGCAAAAAAATAACAGGATTCATTCCACCATGACTTACAGAATAAGAATTGTCCCTCAGTTGTTGTAAAATAGTCATATATCTTGTGACGTCTTTATTCTATAAAATAGCAATAACATTAATTGCGCATGACACTAAGTTTGCATCAACATTTATTATCATTAAGAAGCAAATACAGACAGATAACATACAAATAACGCATTTTCTATATAGAAGAATTGAAAGAAGTCTTGTCAAAATGACAAGGTCATCCCCCATCCAGGAAGGGGACGGAGGCATTCAGGTGGATTGCTGTTATTCCACTTTAACAAACAAAATTTGTACTTTCACCTGGCGGGTTCGGTTAGTGAGTTTTTTAACATAGTTCTAAAAAAAAAAGAACTGAGCAATTCCATATATCCTGTCTAGTAAATAATGACCAATAAGTTCCAAAGATAGGAATGCGAGTCAAGTCATTTTAACTTATCCGTTATCGCCCAGTTTTTCGAAATTGCGCAGTATACGCATAACTAAAAACTTGACAACCTACGACAATACGAATGTCCTGAGGTAACAGATGTTTCGTATTGTTTAGACACTCCACCGAATATCCTTCTACTAATTCAATAAATAATAAGCCTAGTGACTTTGTAAACAGAACCGTTAACCCCCACACAGGGTGACGACCTGACCACTTTACTTAGCATCATGGCATCATGCGAATTAGGTTTTATTTCCCCAACAACAAAAATGCCATTGCGAAGAAAGGTGTGCGGATATATCTCTCCCTCCAGAAAAATTCCGGAGGTTTCTGTCGTGAATTTAACCCGAAGAGTATAGTATTCTAGATTTGGGCATTGAACAAAACATTCTTGGGGTCAGCTGCTCTTAATTCTCCATAGAACAGGGTTGAGATATCTAAATGAATATTATGAATTTTTATTAGCAGCAATTTTTCAAGAATGGCAAAATAATCAACGAAGAAAAAAAATTACATTTCAATGGCCAATAGCTCAGATAACACCACGTAGATTTAGATAGAATTGTCACCGCGCTTGCGCATTTAAGGTGACTTAGGGTATGAGGAAGTAAATGGAATTGAAGGAATTAGAGGATGGGAATTGGAGGAATGGTAATGTGAAATGATAAATAGATTAGTGCAGTTTAGCCATGAGCGAGATGAATTTTGACGGGATTTGAATGAGGAAAGGGAGGGGGCTTCGACTAATTCTGGGGGGAGTTTGTTCCATTCCGCGGCAGTTTTGATGAAGAAGGAAGATTTTGCGTAGTCGGAATTAGCAAAGAGCAGCATTTAAATAGAATTGTATTGAAGAAAAATGGTCCATTCTACAAAGACATGGACGTTACATGTACGTTAAATGTAATGACGTTAAATTCAAGTAATGGCCTATCGGCCCGACATTATCACGTGGAAAATATGACAAGCCAATGTCAAGCACAGAGAACAAGACAACATCAATTCGTGATTTTGAACAAACTGAGGAGAGTTCAGATGTCCGCAAAATGCGTAAAATAGAACCAGGTTAAAATCCAAAAGTTGCGAGTTTAGGACATATAACATTTGAGCTTGGGTGTCTAGGACCATAGAGTTACACGATTACCACTGCTGAACATCGCAAGAAAGCTCTGAGCGGCGATCACATTAATCTAAATCTAAAAAATAATGTAAATCATTGCCTGCGTGGAGTTACCAGGAATAACTACCGGCGATTAACAAAATAATTACGCTTGTTAACCCGGAACCGAAATCAACGAAATGGCAGAGTGACATTGTGACAAGGGGATCAATTTCGAAAGTTGATCCACAGGGCGTTGTACGCGTGGAGCTAGGCGAAACAAATACTTTAATGTCACGCGCCAAAAGCTTGAAATTGGGCCAAGGTCATGAAGCCATGCGCTGCAAACGTGTTCGAGTTCAGAGGTCCCGTTCCCGGGTTTTTATTTTCTTCAGACAACTGAGCAAAATACGAGATGTGACATTACCTTCTTCGGATTTCCCATTCGTGGATCCTCAGATAGGCATCGGTATCGAACAGCTTTTGTATTTCGGGCACATCTATGATATGACCGTCTGACATGATTGAAAATTAACTCGAGACGATCAAGTTGAAAAACGAACTTGATCTAATTTTTTAAAGGTGACCTCTGCCAGAGTGTTTCTAGAAAGTGACGCTTGGTGGCGCAACATTTTCCGTTATGAGCGGTATCACAAGACCCGATTCTTGAATGGTACGTTATTACATTGACTCGCCGTGACTAAACGAGGGTGACATTATTTGAACCATTGTAAAACGCGCCCTACATCTATTAGGATGAGGACATCACGCACGTACCAACTATTGATAATCATTCGATAGTTTTCAATATTGAAATGCTATCGCGCATCAATTATCCCTCGTGACTCGTTAACCCACTGTGACGTCAGCCTCGGATTTTCATCCAGACGCTGAGCGTCAGCGATGACGACAAGCGCTCCTTCAGAGCTTCAAAACAGAGCAGATGCTTTCTAAGCATCTCCACGTGCATCTTCTCCTGCACGGGACATAGTACGCCATCTATTGGGATATTTGAGCAACACCGGACTCCTTATATGGAGCTAGCTGTATTTATTGGCAGGCAGAATTAATAGAGCGAAATAGCGTTTACCGTTCCTTCGT
>JAUJYS010000562.1:0-22252 GCA_033995665.1 Melogona broelemanni
TTTGTTATTGGCAATTCTCCGTTTCCACTACAACTAATCAAAAGTTGGGCCAAGTTTGCTCCAGTGTAAATCCAGCCATACAATGCAACACAAAAGTAATGCAACATTTCTATTTTGTTATTCGACCATTCCTTCGAGTCCATCCAATCATACTCTTGTCTAGGAAAAATGTCTAACGGAATTCTCGGTAACAATATCATGACATATCACCGTAGTGCCTAGTGCACTACAGGATTACTGCACCCTCGTGTCCTAATGGAGATATGTGAGGGGCAGGGAAGGGAAGGGGATTGGCAGCTGGAATAGCCAGGCTGCAGGAATCCACCCCTAAGCTCAGATTTTGACACCTTCATTTTTAAAAATCGCTTTTTTTTTGCGCGTTACGGTAAGATTGTTTTGAATCTCTTAGAACGAATATGACTTTTTAATTTCTCTTTTCTTGTCAAAGATTTATTTTTCATTGTTGGGCAACATTTTTAGATATTGTAAACTTTTTCTGTCGCCGATGATGTACATATTACAATTGAAATATACACCCGCAAGCAGCCCCCGCAAGTGTGGACATTGCAGTTAGCGGTAATGAATACAAAGGCTTATGAATGATTGAACGACGTCCGCGCGTGTCCATCACCTTTCGCTCTAATGTATCCCGCCCCCTCCGCCACCTCCTCCTCCGCCGCCAATTAGTCGATCCATATGTAAAAGGCTTATAGGCGCCTTGTTCGCCCAGCGCAGATTTTGCTCCGTTTCGGTCACGGTCGCGTTTGTAAATAGTAATTTATCTTCCGCGCGCGTGCGCGCTCAACGATTTATCGATCGGGAAACGTGACTCGGCATCCGTCAACCTTGCCGATCCGTCCCTGCCGCTGCTGCTGACTCTTCCACTGGAGTCGGCGACTCGGGTTTACGACGGGGCGCGTTCGGAAAGTGGAGAAGTTTGACGCATGCGCAGTGGCAGATTCACTCGCCGTCCCGCACTCTGCTTTCCATCGAATTTTTGATAGACAAATGTATTGGAAGGACAATGTGGAATTGGGTGTATTGGAATAAGTCTCACTTATTATTCTAATGTCCGCATTAACCGCATTAACCTAATCTAAAAGTTCAGCGTTTGTGGACAATTCAGAATTTTGATATAATTAATTGAAAATATAGTTCCTTAATTATTGCCCCCCACGCGGGGGCTGCTCTCGGGTACATATTGTAATTGTAATTGTGTTTTTGTGGATAATTAAGAATTTTGAAATAATTACTTATAAAAAATATGCCTGAATAATTATTGTGAGTTAGTGGGCAATCCATAATTTAGAGATTTATCATTTTATAAAAATATATTCCAATAATTATTTTTCTCTCTGTAAACACTACATAATTTTGAATGAATTAACTGGAATTGATAAGTGCTTATTTTTTCAGTATTTGTTTCATTATGAAACGGTAAACAATTTATCAGACGCTTTTTTTCCCCCTTTGTTCACGAGCGCGCCCACTGTCGATTCAAAAGTCAAGTCGATCTTCAAGTGGATGAGGGTCTCGATTCGCCGAGCCTTCACCAGCAACTCAAAGTGCATCGTCGCGGATCATACGAGAGACGGGCACGGGGGAGAATGACGCAAATCGCGTGCATCTCACGCGGCAAATCGACCATCATCAGCGAAATCTAGATTGCGCCGTGTTGCACTATATAGCACGCTCCAAAAGCAGTGCGATCTGCCTATTGATTGGCGGGTGAACAAAAAAGTAGAAGCCCTGTCATGCGCGCATGTTTTACGCGCGTGCGTTGACGAATAGAGCCGAAGAATCCGCATTAATTGGCTGCCAATTTGCTGCATGCATTTATTTCGAATGTGGTCGCCATTTTGGACCCGCCTACACTCAGTGTTTTGCCAACTTTCAGTTGTAAACACCATACATTAGAATTTTGAACAGGAAAATGGCAGCAACAGTAAACAAAATCTCCTGATGTCCTTGGTAAATCCCACTAAATTTCATGAACCTGAATTGTAAAAGCAAATCCGAAGAAACGAACTGTCACATACCCCCAACCTGGCTGAAATTAATTAATTGGAATTAAGCCAAGTTAACCTAAAAGTGACTGGTTTATTGTTTGTTTGTTAATTTTTGTTTTGCTTTTATCGGGTCACTTGATTTCCCAATTTTTGAATCTCCATTTAATTTACATTTTGATCCCTTATCTTTATTTCGGGTGAAGCCGGGCCATTTTTGTATTTATTTATCAATTGCTTTAGAACATCCAAAGCGATCCGATTTAGAAATTTTGAAAATAGGAGAAATTTTTGAAAAAGGAGCCATTTCAAACAAACTTCCCCGATTGTGAATTTTTTCCCGAAATATAAATACATGAAAAAGTTACAAATCGGTTAGGGAAATATGCATGACTGCTATTTTTTCAATACACATTGAAAATTCGATTGCTATGCTTATGTTTACTAAATAAACCGAATATACTGTACTTGCGTGACTAAGGTATTCCATTAGGAATTTCGATAGAGGTTATGAAAAGAATTATTTTTGGAATCACTACACCCCAAAGTATCCTACCATTTGAAAATATTGTGGTTATGGAAAGGCTATGCATATTTTTTTTCATTTGGGACGCTTCCATTGTACAGAGTAAATGTATCTCATAAATTCCTCTGTAAACGTGTGCTCCAAAACTGTATTACAGCATTTTTGTGTGTGTCGAATCCACATTCCCTTCTCTCCCAATACTCAATTGTTGTTTATATATTTTTATTTTCTGTACAGTGTGTCTCGCGCGTCAACATCATCGATCCGTCGGCCACCAGCATCCAGCTCGTCGACCGCGGGCCGCAGCGTTGGAGCCGTAGCGACGCCGGGCTCCGGGCTGTCCCTTCCATGCTAAGTCTCCGCCTCGTGTCCTGTCGTACGCTCAAGCAGCCATAAATTGCTCGCCATGGCCCTGGACAAGGATCTCAATCCCGCCGGCGGTCGCTACTGAAACGCCTCCACCAACCACCATTACCACCACCAGAACTGTGTGCCACCGAAGGTGCCAATTTTGATAACTTTTTGGGTGACGTTGCTGTGTTGCCGTGTTTGAAAAAAACGGATTTGACGGGACCCGTATGTGTCTTCCTGTTGCCGGATTTGGACAGTTGGCGCTTCCTAGTTACGGGATCAACCCCCTATTGTATTAAAGAGGAGAAGATAATAATAACGACGGGATCAACATCAGAAACCACGAGAGGATTGGCTAGTTGGGAAAGGCTGTAGCGAAGATCATTCGGACAATTTTTCAAGTAAGTTTACTTTCAATTATCGTCAGTTTACCTTTTCTTATTTTAAATTTTGATGTCATTTTTCAACTAATTTTTTATCTACTATTTATTAATTTGATTTATTTTTTATTTACCATCTATTAATCTTATTTATTTATTGACTATTTATTATTTATTTTTAAACGACTACATTGTTATGATTTTTTTTTTATCAGTGATTATTCTGATTTTTTTAAGCGACTATATTATTTATCATGATTATTTCTGATTGACTATTTACAATTTGAACCCGCAAGCAGCCCCTTGGGAGGCCTATGGCGGGGGTCAGAAGACCAGTAAAGGACAAATGCGTCCTATTTTCTATTTACTATTTTCTAGTAATTTTTATTAAATTGTGGTCATCACAGATGTTATTGTATTCTTGTTGCTATTTGACATTTGATAATTAGGGTCACATGTACTTCAGGAACAATATTACGCAAACATTCCCCAATAATCTCGATTGATCCGTGCGGTGTGCAAAGCCTTTATAGCCTTAAACCTTCGCAACATATCGCAAGTTTCTGGGAAAAAGCAATAAATGTTGTCATTTGTTGTCGAGGCGGGCCGCTTTCACTCCGATCACGGATAATTAAATCGAAAAATATTTTTATTACACGTCTGTTAACGCTATAGCTTGCCCTGTAAACCGAATTGACGTCCTCTAGGAACTGAGGTTGTTTTTCTAGTTATGAGACAAGGGGGTATGCTAAGCCGATCACTTCCCACAAACCTCTACAACCCTTTTCGCGAATAAGACAATTAATTATAAGAAGGCCGGAATGGCGATACGGCAATTAGGCCTGAAATTCTAATCAGTTTCTCGTGTCGAGTATTAACTTTCACTAAACGCATATGCGCATGCATGCAGGCACGTCTAGCTCGAAGTTTGAATGCACAGCTGATGGATGGGTTGTGTTGGCAGTCCCGCTTAATTGTAGGAGTTATGGTCGACCCTAATTTTTGCGGGTCAATAATTCGGTCAACATCGACGACTTTCGCATTTCGATTCTCATCGATCTTTTGTTTCTTGTTCGCGAACCAATCGATTGAACTTCAAATATTGACATTGGTGACTGTATATGTGAAGCGAATATTTGAAACCCATGTTCATAATTCCCCATCCCTTCCCTTTTCTGCCCCTTACATATCTCCATAGAGATCCGAGGGTGCAGTAATCCTGTAGTGCACTAGGCACTACGGTGATTTAAAAAAAAATAAAAAAAAAAAAAACTTATATTTTTCAACAGTATATGCTCCTGATGTGACAACCCCCCCCCAAGATGGGATTATCGGAGCATACGTTTCTATTAGGTTCTCTTTATATGAATAGGCAAATTCTAAAGTTCTGAGCATATATGTTTTACTAATATTGGGTAAATTTAATTTTTTATGCAGACCAACAGTATGTATGTGTCTATGCTGCCTGAAGGATGTTCGTGTAATGATCCTAAAACACGAGTTTTGTAAAACCTGGACTCTGTTGACAATTTGCATCGGAGATGAACCCCAAAAAACGATAAACATATTTATGTGTGACATGAAGAATGCATTATACAGTAAGAGCATATATTTCCTGCCAATTCCCTCCCTTGCCCTTCTCAGCATTGAAACCGATGTTCTAAGTTTCCCACACAGTAAGTTAATATAACTCACATTTGACAAGTTATCGGCTATTATAAAACCCAAGTACCTAGTCTCCCTAACCTGTGTAATAAGCATCCCCCCATGACAATGTCAAGTACTCCATGATTAATTGGAAGATAGCCAAAGTGAATGACAGCACTTTTTTTGACATTCAAAACTAAACCATTCCTATCAAACCACCTAGCTAGCAAGCACATATCCAATTGGATTTGCTTTTCCAAAAGTATTGTGCTACCTGCTCCTGAAAGGTAGGCGGTGTCATCGGCAAATCCGATTACAATACCTTTTAATTCCAAATTAAACATGTCATTGACAAATATGATAAAAAGCAGGGGCCCGAGCACAGAACCCTGTGGTACCCCACATCATGATAGGAATTTTTTACCATATTTATTGCCCTTCTTGACTGCAAAATATCTACTCAAAAGGTAACTCTCAAAGAGGCGGAGTTCCGCGTCATGTATACCATATTTCTCGAGTTTATGAAGTAAGAGTTTATGACTAACACAGTCAAAGGCCTTGGACACGTCCAAGAAGACACCACCAACCTTCAATCTGTCTTCCATACCGTTACGCACAATACCCATCAGATGCCTAATCGCATCCTTGACACTCAATCCCCTCTGAAAACCAAACTGCCTGACAGAAAGTAAAGCATTTTTTTCAATGTGGTCATCAAGGAATATTTTTATATATCTATCGAAGAGCTTATGCAAAGCATTTAAAAGAGAAATCGGTCTATAATTTGAATAGTCATTGATATTGCCCCCCTTATATATTAAAACCACGTTTGCCAACTTAAATTTAGAAGGTATAATCAAAGATGTTTTAAAAGTATTAAATAAGTAAATTACGGGCACACAAGAACATCAAAACAATCTTTTATAAGTTTCATCTTGATACCGTCTGGACCCGGGCCCTTATTTGCATCCGCAGCTTTTACCAGTTTTTTAAATGTATCAAATTGGATTAGTGGAATTTTGAATTTAACATGTCCCAAGTCTGGTGACGATACCACAGTTCCCTTCCCAGGTGGAGGAATGAAATAATCATCAGCAATATAAGTTTTACCGACTAGTGAAGGACCAATACCCGCAAAAAAATCACCAATTTCATTCAGTGTGAGTTCATCATATGAGGGATCAGATGGTAGTAATGTGCTATTATTCTTAAGTTGTAGTGGGAAGATACGTATTGCGTCTACACTTTCTCCCTTAGTGAGTGTTTTTAGGTGCCGCCATTGGGTTTTGATATCCTTAGTGTTCAAAATAAGATTGCCGAAAAATTCAGCATTAGTGAGGTTTATGAGTCTGATAGTGGCATTGCGCATCTCCCTCGCATACGCCGCAAGTCTGAGTCTGTCTGGGAATCTTAAGTGCAGGGGCCACAGTCTGTTCTTTCTCTTGATTGCCCTCTTAATTTCCCCATTGACCCAATTTTTATCTTTTCGAGATCCAGGTTTAATATTGGTCATAGATCTATTCTTTGCCATATCCAGTGCATCATAAAAGGCATCAAGAGCAGCAACCGGGTCATCAGACAGATAAACCTCCGACCAGTCTAGTTCTCTGATTTCACCGCGATATTTGATCTTATTTAAAATTATCTGAGAGGCGCCTAGACGATGTGAAGGGTCAGGCGGCAATGGTCCCAAAACTGAGCGCGGTGGAGCAATTATACTTGATAGTCAACAGAATATTGCAAAATGATCCGTAATAACAGACCTCACTATACCCACTCCAATCTCATAGTGCAATAGAGAGGACAGTGCATGATCTATAATTGTAGATGAACTACGGGACACACGAGTAGGGACATCAATAAGCTGATCAATGCCGGCCTCCGACAATACTCGAAGATACTCCCGTTGCAACTTCATTGTACAGTTTCCCGGTGTTAGATCTATGTTAAAGTCACCCAAAGCCAAATGATTGTCCTCTCTTGACACGAAGTAGTTAGAGAGGTCATTAATAAATTTCGGAATATCTGGTCTATTTTGCAAGGAGAATGGTCGTCTATAAATGCCCGAGATTCTGAATGGTTTAAGAAGTTTATTGGAATAGACATGTCCCGTAATGCATTCAAATGACGTAATATGAAGATTATCAATGTTTTCACATACAAATATGGTGTTAGATTTATTGCTAGTTAAGACTGATATCCCCGACAGTGAGGACTGTGTGTCTTCGAAAACCTGCTGCGTGAAGCCAGAGACATTACAAGAAGGGCCAGAGAACTCGTCCAGTCCTGTTCCAACCAGGATTAATACATCTAAGTCAGAGGTGGGAAGGTTAAGTTCAGCAATCAATTCATCAATGTGTAGTTTTTGAGAGTTAATGTTTAGGCAAATAATATTTAATGCATTTAGTGAATTTGTGCCATCATTATGGTTGGTCGAAAAAATAGGCAACTCAGAGAAATCCCCGTACGAGTGACATTGACCTGATGGCACATTGCCCTTATTTTTTTTGAGGACGAGTAACACGACTAGTATCCAATGAAGAATTTACATAGCCCTTATCTCTCAATGGTTTCTGACTACCCTTTCGCCCTCTGCCACCCCTGCACCCTCTATGATTGAAATTGTCTCGCAATTGGTTTCAATTTTCCCCATCATCTCTATCAGCGTCAACGACCACCCCCCCTTACCCCACCCACCTGATCTATCCTCCGCCCCGGTCCACGCAGCTCGGCGGGAGGTCTGATGCAACCACCCACCCGCCCCAGAGCCCCCCTCATCCCCGTATCTATCTGAGCCCCTATTGGCCCCAATCATTTTCATATCTTTTTTAGATTTGAACCGTTGGCCTTCATCAGAATTAGGGGACCCCGGGGGCATCAGGGGGACAGGATTGTTAGTCTCCAGTTCAGAGTCCGCGCCCAAGGATGAAACAATTGCAAGAGGTCTTGTCCCCCTGTTCGTGTATGTGTACGTGTGGCATGCTATCGTAAGGTTCAAGATCAGGGTTGTCCAAGAGATTGTCAATATCCTCCAAGAAATTAATAGGATAATTCGATGAGCCCTGCCTGTATTTGGCCACTATCTGTCCACCCAGGGCACGGACCGACACAAACTGGTGGACCCCCGGCATAAGTTTGTACTTGGCCTCCGCAAAGAGTCTCGCATTCTCCGGCGTCAGGTGATCGTTGATGTAAATTTTGATCTGGTCCGAGAAACGAGCATCAAGCTTCTTAGGTTTAATGTGATCCAAGTTAGCCTTCGCCCTAATGAGCGTCATTCTGGCTCCACTCGTGGCAAACTTCACCACTATCTTCCTAGACCCATCCTGCCTAACAGCCAATCAATGTATCTCCAAGATTTGTTGCTGTAGGATACTAATGTTCAGAAAGCTGCAGATTTTATCTAGGAGATCCCTAAGATCCTCATTCTCATAGTGGGGGATCCCGTCAATAATCAAGTTCGAATTATAACTCTTCTGCATCGCAAGGTTGACCTTATTAGCCACTCTTCTCTTAACCGTGTTGCCGGTTTGACCGTGGTCACCCAGACCTGCACCAGAATCGATGAGGGACTGTAACTGACTTTCAAGTCTAGCGATCCTGGTGGCATGATCCTCCATTTCATCGATGTTTCTGTACTGTTCCTCCTCAATTTTCTCCACCCTATCCCTGACAGCAGTAAATTCAGCCTCCGTGAGGTGGAACTTCTCAATAGATTTCTGAAGAACAGCCACCGTTATGTCCTGACTCCCATGGGCAGAAGCCAACACTCCAATCTTGTCGTCTGTAGCGTCAAACCGTGGCTTAATCTGAGCCATCACCTGACCAACTGATGATTCCAGATGCTTAGACTGGTCGCGTAAAAGTCTGACCAGCACATCCTCAGTCAGCATTCCAGGAGTAGACACCATAGTGGGGACAATTGTGGGGACAAGAGCAGGTTTACCAGACAGACAAATTTTGTCTTTTACCTTCTCTTTATCTTTATCCGGGGATCTGTTAACAGCACCCTTAACTGACATGGGGCTAGTTCCATCTGGCAATAGGGCACCAGCGTTTTTGGGATTTCGTGCTTCCTCCTGGATCTTCTCATTTCGGGCCCTGTTGACCGCAGACAAACCACTTAGGAGACTGTCAACCCTAGTGTTCGCGTCATCCACTCGATCAGTCTGCTCGCTCACACCAGTGTTCTGCCCTGACTTAACAGAAGAGGTTGAACCAGCCCTGGTCACTCTGGACCCGTCCCCAGCAACTTGATCCCCACCAGTAACCCTTCCCTGCTTGTGTGTTCCCGTAACACCCTTGTCAGTCATTGCTTTCACCGAGCAGGTCACAATGCTCAAGACTGGGTCACAACTCCGAGTAGTTTCACTGAAGCAATAACCAGATCCCTGTAAATAGTGACCAGTCGCTCCGGCCAGAGAACCGCCAGCAGTTCGAGTCGACAGGTAGGCCTTGCCAGTTAGACCAGGTACCAGACAATGTCGTGTAATAGAAACTAGCACAAAGGATTTTAAGCCGGTCTCACCTCCCAGAAATTTTCCCAAGTGCTTGTCTTTGCAGCGAGGGTACACACGATATACACAACTGCACTTCACCGGAAAAATATCACTCACCGAAGTATCCGCACCGCCCAGAGCAACAAGTCCGCACGAAAGTAAACCACCGATCCCAGCCCAAACAAACCCACAAGCCACAGTGTCACCAGAAACCAGCAGCAAGAGCAGGAACAGACGGACAATTGAGTCAATCTCAACAAAAAAGCGTTCGTTGAGCCGCCACCATCCTAAGCAGAGACCGAAAAAAGAATTAACAGCGTGGCCTAATTCACTAACTAGGCAATAGTCGACAGTCGTAGCAGATTTCTTGATTACCCAAGTACTCACGTATAGGCTCCAGCCCAAACAAAACGCCAAAAAAATCACCAAGTCACCAAAATCCCAACGCAGACCACAGCCAAATATACAATATAATTCCGCCAGTAGTATAAAAAACAAACGTAGACCCCTTCCACTGAGTGCAAGCCCCGGTAAATTGATTCCTGTCAGGTGTCCCGCAAACCGCCAGATCCCGCTAACAACAAGCAATGATAACACCGGACCGCCAAAATATCCCGCGCCAAATTTCAAATCCGGTTCAGCTCGAAATATCGGGACACTTGCCCAGCCATTGTAAATCCAGCGTAGAATTCCAATAGGCGCCGACAAACAATGCCCCACCATTGCGGAAACAACCCCGAAAAAGAATACTAAATGCACTAGACGCCAAACACGTTCCGCAGTCGAGTCAACAAAAAACCGCCAAAAACCCACCCCGACAACACTGACATTCCAGACACGAGGTCATTGACCCCAACGTGTTCCTTCGTGACCATGATTGTGGTACTAACTATCGTGCACGTTATCCCAAGCTTTAACGTACTGCAAATGTCCCTCTTGATTACGATCAATACTGCAAAGCTACCCTCTAAAGTAGGCTCTGACACCAGCAATCTTCTACTGGTTAGAGCAGGCCAGAAATCACAGACTCCCTTGTCCCCTCCCGTAGTATCAGACCACGCCACTTCCTGACCACGAATAGAGATTGATCGGAGATTTGAGGCACACGTATAGCTTGGGACTGCCTAATTTTTACGCATTTACTCGTATAAGTCAGTTCTTCACTTCTACATAGCCGTCCCTCTACTCTACAATCAAGATAATGCCATCGAACAAGCAAACAGCTCAAAGTTTCACTCCCTATGCATGTACTCACTCTCACCGCCGATACCGATTGGTCATGGCTCCGTAGTCGAAAAACCTCGCAAAAACCCGATTTCACGCCAGAAAGTCCGCGAAATTGGTCTAGTTGTAGACTCAAACCATATTTACCAACTTGTACCTCAAAATACACGATGATAATCAGCCCTAAATCCAAGTTATGACAAAAATCCCACGGAGCAGATGTGTCAACCAACCGTCCATGTTGGATGACGTCACGTTTTTTTGTTTTTCACGTTTTTCCCCAAGGCAACATTTTTGTAACTTCTTTAGAAACTTTAGTTTTCAACCAAAAAAAAAAATTCTTAAAAGTCTTAGCTTGAAAAAAGAAGAGGATTTTTCGACCAAAGAGAAACGGGAAACGGCAACTTCCTGGTAAACGATATTATTTATTATCAGGAAACTTATACACACATTTACAAGATCCAATCACGAATAGGCATGAGTTCTTTAAGCCAGTCGTCATCCGGTGCGGAAGGATGAAGTACTTCACGTGCGTTGATTTCATTTTGCATGATCACATCATCAAAATCTAGATCGTACACGTGTTCTAATGGATTCACTTGGTTAGCAATCCTGTTGCTGCGTCTTGGGATGGTGGGTTCAGCTTGTCTATGGAACTCGCCAATATATTCAACCTCTTTATCTTCATCTTCAGATTCGGCAATATCAATGACGGGAATCGTAGCACAAAAATCCAAGGTCTCCCGAAGGTGTAGAGGAACATGGGATATGCCCTATCCCCTTTACCTGTCACTGTCCTGTTTGATCTCTTTTTTGATTCTCCCGCTTCCCCCCCCCCTCATTTTTTCTTGTCCGATACTCCCCACCCCCAACCTCCACCCATCGCATATAAGCGCCGTCTCAACGGTTTTTTAGTCATTGTGCAGCCGGATCTCTTGACAAAGACTTGAGGATCGTCGAAAACTGATCAGTTCGAGAACTGTATAACACCACCAACATCGGTTGTATTAATCACCTACGTGAACGCTGTGTCTAGCAGCGCGTACGTAACTACAACGTTTTATAACCACCGTTTCTAGGCCTATAATACGTCTTAAAGTTTTGTAATCTCGTATTTTTTGTTATTTTATAATAAAAGTGCAAGTCTACATCTGTTGCCGTTTCCATCCCTGGTCAAGGATCCTTTATTTCTATAAGTTTCATCCACACGGCTCCTAAGAACACTTTATATTTTACGATAAAATATGTGGGGATTGGCTAAATGGTGCCAAAAAAGTAGCTGTTGGTAGAATCTGGTTTTGTATTATATAAATGGAAGTTTAAATTATACTTTTGTGGCGGCTGGCTTCATAAAGCTTCTCAGATGTAAAAGCAAAAATCGCATTTGCTCTAATTTACGGAGCCAGCCTCAATAGAGCCACAAAATAACTGTTCCAGATAGTTTTTCATGTGAAAACTGAAAAATCGCAGATGCATCAGGAATGGCTCAATGAATCATTTTTGCCGCCATTGTAGATGAAAAAATACTTTTGTGTAGCCAGGCTCCATGGATCTTCACAGGTGTAAACCAAAGAATCGCAGTTGCTCGAATTTGTGGAGCCGCAAAATATCTGCTCTGCAGAGCTGCTCAAGTGTAAACCCCAAAATCGCGCGGTTCCATGAAACTGGCTCCATAATGAATTTTTGGCGCCATTGGAGACAAGATCTGGTCAACATTCTTGCGTTTGTGCTGCTATTTGTTAACTCTTTATTTTTCGAAAGGTCATGTGATGAGCAAGTTTGGCTGCACGGAAAGAGACTGGCACCGTATCAAACAGAATCTGGACTCCAAATGTCGCACAGCCTATCGCAAGAAAATCCGTGGCCTTCCCAATACTGTTAAAGTAAGTCACAGTTGCTCTACAAAACTAAATATTGTTGATATTTATTGTTCGATCTATCCTGAAAATAAAAGGAACGAAACCGTTGAAAACGTTCCTTCCGCGGATAATCGCTTTATTTCGTGTAGACACACTTCGGTCACTGGCGGCAATATTGGTGCAGAACGTAGAGGTTAACTGAATCTAATTGAAATAAAAATAACAAAAACCAGGACAAGACTGGGGATAATGGGGGATTGTGATCATTCGTGATAGATCTGTGACTCGTTTTAAATCTAATTAATTTAGAGCTGATGTGAAGCTAGTTCATTTCCTTCGAATCAATACATTATTTGATCAGGGAAAATCATCCATAATTTGAAAAGTCAGCAAAAATTCTGAACGAATTTAATTATTTTTATTTTTGTGCATTTTTGCGAACATGCGTTTTTTCAAAGTTAGTTTAAAATCTTTAAAAAAAAAATCGTGCTGCGCAAGCTCTTTTGTAGGTGTTGCATTTTTCTTTTTTAAATTTGTAATATAAACACTCTTTCCTTTTTCTTTGCCTTCCTTGCAATTTACAAAAATATTGTGCTCTATGCATTTTTTTCCTGTTACAAGATGTTGCCGTTTTCAGTTTCTCTTTGGTCGAGAAAATTTTTTATTCTTCAAGCTGTTACAAGCCCTCATTTTTGGCTTGGGAAAATATATGGTAACTGCAAGCTGATCTAAACAAAAACAAAAAAGCCAGGTAAAATTTTGATTTTGGGCAGGGAAAGTCAGGAAAGCTGAATTTCAGTTTTCAGTATAAGCCCTGGTTCCATTCCTAGCCAACAGCGGTCAGCAGCGCCTGTCTAAAAGCCGTTCTCGCGTCTCTCGCAGCGTCTCCCCACCTCGCACGGCAAGTCCACCTCCCGCCGCGATCGCTCGCCATTGGCCGGCGGCAGTGGTCGCGACCGCCACGAGTCCACGTCCAGCAGCACGGAGGAGTTCTGCGACGTGGACGCCGACAGTTCGGACGCGACGGGCCGCGAGGAAGAAGAAGGGGACCCTGACCCGTCGTCGGATTCGTCGCGGATGCTGTCCTTTCCGGTCGCCGACGAGAACAACGACTTCGCCGCTGAGGTGGCAGGTCCCACGCAGGTACGATCATTTCTTTCGTTATTTTTTTTTTTCAGAAAAAGAACAAAATGTTATCAAATGTTAACTAATATCTGTTAATATGTGGTGACCCCCAGGTAATCCAGACTGCGGAAGGACCGATCCAAGTCCAGATTCAGTTTCTATCGGAGTCGGGCATCCCCATGCCATGGATGACGAAGGACGATCAGCTGTCGGACCAATGAGGTAAGATCCGTAAGAATGGTTATAAAATTCTATGAACAAAATTCTAGCAATCTGTTTTTTGTGCTTTATGTTTGCCTAATATTTAGAGTTGATGAGGATAGGACTCATAGGAGCCGTTTGTAAATAACGAAAAAATTATGTGTATCCTTGACCATTACAATACTTGACGGTTACAATTCGCGAACAAACAAACCATCTTCAATGTTGCTTTATGTTTCTTCATGAATCCAAGCTTCATGTTGGTTTGTTTTTTCGCGATTTGTCAAATGGTCAAGGATACACTTTTTTTTTTTTGGTAATATTTAGATTAACTTTTTTCTGAAGATATAATGCTATTTCGATAGGATTATGCTACGATTTTATAAATTTAAATGAGTACGCGAGGACCGTTGTTCTGTGAATTATTGTGCCCCTTAAAAGAAAAAAAATACACCCTTGCAGAAAAATTATTCATTGAGAATGTTTAGCGGTTATATTAGTCATAATACTGCTTGATACATGAGCAGTATGAACTTTCTCAACTTGAGAATTCTTCTGATTTTTGTATTTTTTATATAAGTATACCTTTTATGATTCGGTTCTGGGATTATTTTTTTATATTCATAATCCGGCTACAATATTGCCGGTTTTGTCATTTTAACGTGTTGTTATTTATCGAATGATAAAATAAATCATAACGTGACAACCAGTTAATTCCAGTATATTTTATTATAACAATAGTTTCCAAATATCTGAAACTCAAAAAAAAAAACCGAAAATTAACGACCTTAGTTGTTCAAAAGTCGCCTTTTATTTAATTACAATTGTTATGACGGGTATTAATTTGCCTTTCGTTTTATTTCCCCAGATTTTTCTAATGTCCACTCTCATTTCATTTTTTTTAATGTCTCATAAAATTCGCTAAATTACAAAACGTGTATATATTGCTCATTTGACTGAGTCTGTCTGAATGTAATTACTGGATGTGCGAAATACAGAACATGTAAAAACACTGTAAATCTGTTATGAAATACAACAATTGAAGTACACTAAACGCATTTTAAAATTTAATTATTATTTTTTATTTTTTTTGAAACTGAAACGGGAATTTTTGACTACGAACATGAATGAAATCACGTTTAATTTATTTTACTAAACACAACAAATGCGTAAACATGCTTAATTTTATAAACGAAATACAACGATTACAATACACTGAACCCATTTCAAAATCTAAATATTTTTTTTATTGACATTGGAAAGGGGGAGTTTCCATGACAAACATTGAATGAAATCGCCTTTATATAAATGCTTTTTTTTATTAAACATACATAACACAGTGCATAAACAGAACCTAAGTACCTTTAGTCAATGACTTAGATGTATTCAATCACATACAAAACGTTTTGCAATTTATTGTTGCGCCGCTATGCCGTTTGTCAAGTCAAAAATGCCAGTTAAAAGATCGTCACGGGAATATAAAAGTAGAAATATATACTCTGTCACGCAAGGGTTTTACAATAAAATTACATATATTTAGACAAATTTAGACAAGGGTATAAAAATATAGTAAAAAATCCAAATAGAGTAGAACAAACTTATAAAATAAATCCTCCTCTCAAAGAGACTCGAAAATGTCAGTGAGATTCGTCAGTTGGTGCACAAATCGGAAAACTGTATGTCAATCATGCAACCACCTAGCACACTCTTGTAGCTGTCCAGCACAATCCTACAGCTGTTCAGCAGTTTTCCAGCACAATGTTTTTCATACAACTTTTTCATAAAATATTGCAATCCGGAAACAATTGAAAAAAACCCGGTAGCAGTTCAGCACGAATCTGTAAAGTGTTCCAGCACGAATCCAGCCCGTTTACAGCACGAATTCTGCAATCGTAAACCACTATCCAGCAGGAATCTGGTAACGCTCCAGCACAATTGAACAACATTCCAGCACTATCCATAAAAAAGCCGACGTCCCGCATTTAATCCAGCACAATCATGCAACATACGATTTAATCTACCTCTGTTCCATGCTCAGGACCCTTCCAAACACTCCATTCCCCCCTCCGCAATCCGGTATCGCAGCACGGCCTCATGGTGGCGACCCTTGACCTCGGCCACCACCACCGGGTCACCCGGCGTCCTGGTCAACACGATCCGCCAGGAAGTGATGGACTGCACGGAGCGGCCCAGGTAGTGACGTTCGTCCGGGGCGAAGGGGGCGCTGGCTTCGGCCGCCGCCGACCAGCGCGAGACCGCAGACCGGAAGTCACCGCCGCCGCCGCTGCCACCCCCATAGTTGATGAGGTGTTGCCGGGAGAAGAGGATGGTGAGACGGCATTCGTCCATCAGTTTGCGGAGGATGGTGGCGGTGTGGCGGTAGTAGGTGTCCACTTGTGTCAGGCTGTCGTGGGTCAGTCGATCCTGAGGGAGAAATAGCAGATAGTTTTGGCTTTACGAAAAAAAAAATGATATTAGGTTGAAATAAATACTCGAAAAAAGTTTTTAATTTTTTTAAAAATTTGATTGAAAAAGAGTCTAGTTTGATAATAGATACTCGAATTGGTTTTTAAATTTTTTAAATTTCTACCAGGAAAGACATAAAGGTAGAGGTACCTTGTGGGGTACCGGTAGTTCTTAGCGCGCCCAATTTCCCTGGCTGAAATGAAAATTTTCCCTGACCTCCCTTGGCCAAAATTAAAAATGTCCCCTAACTTTCTCGAAACTAAACTAATATCACCAGAGATTTTCCCTGCCCAAATTGATCACAAATTCCCCTTTTTAAAGGAAATTATTATTATTTAGATTATCGTGATTTATTGTTGAATAAATATTTAATTAATTACGAAAACTAGCTGAATATATGTAGAATGTGATAGTAAAACAGTTTTTTTATCCGCCAGGTACAGAACAGTTGATTTGGCAGCAGACTTTGATTTATTGTTAGTGCATCGTTTTGTTAATAAAGCACATAGAAAGAAAAAAAAAAGTGCGCGCGCAACGTTTCCTTAAAAGTGCATAAATAATTCCACAAAAATATTTCCACATATTTCTTGGTTGTCAATATCACTTATTAAAGCTTTCTCATTGTGAATGATTGCTTTCAGTCAATTGCATCCCGTCTCAACACACAAATTCGTAGCAAAAAATATTTCCTGCCCTAGACTATGTGATCCTTAGATAAAAAAAATTCCTGATTTTACGTTGGTGCTGTCAGTGTTAGGGTTCTATGGCGTACCTGCCAGTAGAAAGCCGATATGCTGTCGATGATGAGCAGGGAACAGTCGCGCATGTTGGAAGCGATCTGCTGGATCGAGTGCAGGGTGATGACCATCTGAGCGCTGTCGGTGCAACGAACCAGCTGCAGTCGGGCCAGGCATGACGTTAGGAACTCCGACATCTAGATTCGAGGTCGAACGACAGAACAACAAAGTTGGATCCCACAAAACTTTCTAAGGTACAACTGACGAATATTAAACAAATTGTTTTGAATTTTTGTGTGGACCTGTACAGTATTTAGTATGTCGTTTAAGACTGAAATGTTATTGTGGTTTCTGAACATGTTGTGGAGAACATGGGAGAAAACTATGTAAGCGACAAGTTGTGGTTTACATGGAGAAGACTACATAAGCAAACGATAATTTTGATTTTCATTTGGACGCTCAGTGCTAGGTGGAGTTCTGATGTAATAGAAATTAACCACGAAATTAAATATCTTGCGTTGATCTAAACAGTTGTTTTTTAAACTAAAAAAAATTACGATTATTTATGCAATTCTTAGAAAGACTCATGTCATTTTTCTCAAAGCAAAAACTTTCAAAAAGTATTGCAATAAAACCATTATGCGGCAGTGGGTATTTCCTACGGGCAAATCATTGCCAAAAATGCAAAATTGGACAAATGCTATGGATCCAATTAGTATAATCGGAGTAATACAGAGTACATCCGATCTGGTCGAGAGGTGAGCGTGCTCGCTCGCCAACCAGCGGATCTGGGTTCGATTCCCGGTGGAGCCGATCGCTCGATTGGTAAGGGGTACTGCGCAGGGGAAGGCAATGGCAAACCACCTATGTATTCTTCCAAGAAAACTCAGGGGGCTTCTGCTCCCTGAAGTCACCAGGTGTCTGGGGATCGAGAGTCGGGGTCCAGAGACGTCGCGAAGGACACAACAACAACAATACAGAGTATTTGCAACAATTTATAAATTTGACAAAACAAAAACAACAAATGGTTATTTCATTTCTAAAACCGGTTGCCAATTTCATAGTAAACATTTTATTTTTCGTGTCCGATCATAATTCCCTGTCTGTGGTTCCAGACATTATGTAACTCTTGTAGCTAAGTAGTCGGAGCATGGCTGCATCAAACATTGTCATTCTGCTTTCTAAATAAGTACGATTAAAAAGCATTGCTACAGAATCCGTGATCCCACGAAATTCCATTCCTAACCTGGTCTTCGGAGAGGTGACGGTGCCCAGCAGCCCGCTGCAACCGCGCCTTTATCAGCTCGACGATCCTCCTCATGCAGAAATGGTGATCATTGTCCATGTAGACGGCGCTGAGGCCCATTCCGCCCACCTGGTGTCCCTGCCAGACGGCCGGCGTGATGCAGTTGACGGTTAGACGGAGCAGCAACTCCGACTTGCCCACCCCGGTCTTGCCGTAGACCTCCAGGGCGGTGGACGACTCCAGGCCGTGGGGGAACAGGGTGTCGTCCAGCCGGTGCAGGGACCGGCGGTGCTGCAGCCGTTGAAGCAGCTGCTCAAATACAAAAACGAAAAAATGATACTTTAAAAAAAAATTATATATTTTGTGGGTACAACAACACGTAACTCCCAAGATGGAGCAGAAAATACGGTATCGAGTTGGGGCGCGTAGCGAAACTGACTTACCTAACGAAAAATATAACGTGAAGTGACAAATCAGGTGAGACAGAATTTCACTACGCATCCCACTCGATACCGTATTTTCTGCTCCCTCTTGGGAGTTACGTGTAGTTGTGCCATCAAATCTATTCAATCGAATTTCAACAAAATCTGTATATGGATTAAGACATCTTAAATTACCCATATTTTCCTTTACATCAACGTAAATAAAAATCACGATTCCTGTACTTATCTAACCTTTTCACGTGTTTCCGTTGTTGAAGGTTATATCAGGAGATATCTGTTAAATGTAAACACTGGACCGTGTGGGACATATCTCCTGTTTTTCTTCTAAATCACCGTAGTAGTAGTAGTAGTAGTAGTAGTAGCACTACAGGATTGCTACCCATCGTGTCACTATGGCGATATGTGAGGGGAAGGGGAATGTCAGCTAGTACAGTCGGGCTGCTGGGGATCTACCCCTAAGCTCTGGATAAACTTAAACTTCCCCTTCTCTCCACCCGGAGAAAAGAACACCGACATCAGTTACTCTACTCTATTGGTCATCACCTCACTACCCTAAATCCCAATAAATTTATGACCCAAGCGAAAAGACGAGGAAGAGGTTATTCCTTTTAACTCTAACTGCCCTTTGCAACTACTTAAAATCTTCCTTCTTCATCAAAACTGTCGCAGAATGGATCAAACTCCCCAATAATTATTTGTCAAAAATCATCTCGCTCATGGCCAACCTGCCCTAAAATGCACTAACCTATTTATCATCCGCCTTACAACACGTCCTTTTCCTTATCCTACACATATCCCTCAACCCATAACCCTCTTCCCCATTCCACCAATTCCCTACTTCTAATTCTTAACCCACCGTTTCCCCTCATTTTTAATTCCTTTATTCCCTCATACCCTAAGTCGCCATAAATGTGCAAGCGCGGTGACATCTCCATCTAAATCTAAAAATCTAAATAAACGAGAGCCTCTGCTGGGAATCGAACCCGGGACCGTCCGCTCCTTAGGATGTTGCCATCGGCACGTACCCACCTACCCTGAACCAATTTCATTGTGTTTCTGTGTTCTCAGGTCTCCCACTGCTTCCCCGAGGAACTAGCCACCTTTCCTCAACAGCTCATGGAGATCCTGACCACCCGCAGCACCGTGTTGGACGCGGACATGCGGCTGACCTTCTGCCGGGCGCTCATCATGATGCGAAACAAGAACCTGCTGGAGCCGACCGTCCTGCTCAAGCTCTTCTTCAATCTGCTCAACTGTCGCGACAAGAATCTGCGTCACTTCCTGCGGGTGCACATCGTCACCGACATCAAGAAAGTCAACGCCAAACACAAGCACGCCAAACTGAACACGGAGCTGCAGAACTACATGTTCGCCATGTTGAAAGATAGTAATACCATCGCGGGTAAGATGGCGTTGGACATCATGGTCGAACTGTACTGCAAGAACATATGGAACGATGCTAAGACGGTCAACGTCATTGCCACGGCACTCTTCAGTAAGACCACTAAGGTAAGAAAAAAACAACTTGTTGGATTTGGTGGAGCGAGTTTTTTTGTTTTTGTTTTGACTGGCAAGAGTGTGAAATTACGAATTTAATTTTGTACTGATATAATGTTCGTGGCAGCCTAGTTGGTAAGGTGGAATTTGTGTAGCAGTCCCGAGTTCGATTCCCGGCACGGTTAATTCAATATTCTGGCGTAATGATGGGAATAATAATAATAATAATAATGGGAATCAGAGAAATTGACAGAAAATAAGTTATAATCATACAGAAAACAAAGCAAGCAAATTTTATTTTTCAAAAATATTCACATTGAGCTTATTCTAAGCATGTAAATAAATTACAAAAAATATTAAATTTTGATTTGAATTTCGAAATTTAAAATGTAAGAGGAATTTTTTTTATATAAATTTTATGTCTGTAAATAAATCTGATTGTAAAACCGTGTTTTTTCCTTCTCTTTCCATTGCAATCTATTCTAAGGTGATGGTTGCTGCGCTCAAGTTCTTCTTGGGCAAGGACGAGGACGGCGAGGGCCAAGACAAGGATTCGGACTCGGATGACGACAGTGACAAGGATACGGCCCGCGGGGCCAACAGCACTGCCTTCAAAGCAGCCGCCATGGCCACGCGAGTCAACAAGAAGAGCCGCAAGTATGTTACATATTATTTGTTTTGTAACGTGTTTGGTAGTTTAGTTAGTTAGTGTTTGATAACGTGAAACCGAAACGGGAATGTAACGGGAACTACATTTTTTATGTTATAATTGAAGTTTGTTTTATAATTATTGTAAAAAAAATGGGGCTCCGTGCATCCTTATCGCCGTTTTTGGTAAGAAAAAATGGATAAGTTACACGTTCAAGACATGAGCGACCTGAAAATACGGTGTCGAATTTGTTGCGTAGCGAAAGTCAGTCTCACCTGATTAGTTACTTCATGTTATGTTTTTGGTTAGGTAAGTCAGTTTCCCTACGCACCCCACTCGACACCGTATTTTCAGATCGCTCATGTCTTGAACGTGTAACTTAGCCGAAAAAATTTTGTCGACTGTAGGGTAAATAAAATCTGGTTTGATTAACTAACTTTCAATTTTCAACATGACCAATACTTTGCCCATGAACTAATACATATAAATGTCCACTTGCAGACGGCAGAAGCAGTTGTTCCGCGCCCGGCATGCCGCCAAGAAGCAAGCGGCCGCCTCGCGTGCCCCTGCCTTTAACTTCTCCGCCCTCCACCTCCTCCACGACCCGCAAACCCTCGCCGAACGCCTTCTCGTCCGCCTCCCCAAAATGACCGAACGCTTCGAAGTCAAACTCCTGGCCGTGAACCTCGTCTCCCGTCTCATCGGCGTCCACCAACTGGTCCTCTTCCCCTTCTACCCTATTCTCCTCCGCTTTCTACGACCCCAACAACGCGAGGTCACCCGCCTGCTCACCTACGCTGCCCAATCCGCCCACGAGCTGGTTCCACCCGATGTCCTCGAACCGGTTCTCCGCGCCATCGCTAACAACTTCGTAGCCGACAGCAACGGCGATGAAGTAGTGGCCGTTGGACTTAACGCCATTCGGGAGCTGTGTGCTCGTTGCCCCCTGGTCATGGAAGCTGATCTCCTAGGTGATCTGGTCCAGTATAAGAATAGCAAGAGTAAGAGTGTAGCCACGGCTGCCAGATCCCTGCTTCAATTGTTTCGATTGGTTAATCCGTCCTTGCTGGTGAAGAAGGAGCGGGGTAAGCCGATGGTGGCGAGGGAGGAGTTCCAGGTACTGGGGTATGGGCAGTCGGGTGCGAGAGATTATGTGTCGGGGGCGGAAGTTCTGCCTGAGGTGGTGGAGGAGGAGGTGAAGGTGGTGGTGGACGGAGCGGCGCCGGGCGGCCAGGATGAGTGGGAGTCGGCTAGTGAGGAGGAGGAGGAGGATAGTGATGCGGAAGGGAGTTGGATCAACGTGAGCCACTCATCCGACGAGGAGGTAACAATTAAATAATTTTTATTTAGTTTTTACTTTTAAATCACCGTAGTGCTAATCACTACAGGATTACTG
>JAUJYS010000563.1:0-22244 GCA_033995665.1 Melogona broelemanni
TCCCGGCGCAGGCTTTCGTTTATTCGTTAGTCTGGGGTACTGGCGTCACCCCTGAGCTTCCATTAGGGAGTCCAGAGTTTAGAGGTGGATCCTGCAGTCTGGCTATTCCAGCTGCCATTCCTCTTCCCTTTCCTTCCCTGCCCCTCACATATCTCCACAGACACAAGGGTGCAACAAGGGTGCAGTAATCCTGTAGAGCACTAGGCGCTACGGTGATTAAAAAAAAATTGTGTCAAATGATAGGCGAAGGCAACGCCCTCTATTGATAATGTAATGAAGATGCGGGTGGGTTCTTAGGAGGATTTGAGTGTACCTCTTCCAATCTGACCAGACGGGAAGGAAAAGCCTTAGAGAAAGCGAGGGGCAATTGTCTTCGCGGGTATCACAATTTTCGTCTCCCGCGTACTTAGGCAATATTGTTTTCAGATTACTCCAAGCGAAAGCAAAGATTTAATTTCGCTCCCCCGCTTACGCTACTCCCCAAAGCAGCGTCTCCCCGTCTCTCGTCTTTCTTTTTTTCGATCTACTTATTCCGTATTAATTTGCATTGCCGACTGTGGATGCGGCTCGACAAACAAATTAAATGCAATTTGCGTAGGGATATCGTCTCGCATTTCAATTTTGACTACATGCATGTGCTTAAAAGCCGCGTGTGTGTACGACAGCAGATAATAGACTGACGACGCCATAGGGGTGCATGTATAATAATTTCGAAAATATGAATACAAATTGCATTATGTTTTTCGTAGGCGCAGACTTATGGGGGGTGGAGGCGGGGGTTCCCTGTGATGCTCGTACATAAATTTGAGTAAGTATATTTGGAAACGAATCTGGCAACATTGTAGCAGCATTGTAGTATCTGTAGCAAAGAATTGCAAAATTATTTCTTAAATTAGAATATTTTTCTTAACTTTACAAAAATTTAAAATACGAGCGTACTTTGAAGAAGAAAAAAAAACGTTGCAAAATAATAGTTATAAAAATTGTAAAAATGTTGCTCTTGAAATCCATGTCTGGCCTAGGCAGTATTGCGACCTACTGCGGTGCGGACGGTCACTGGTTCGATTCCCGGCGCAGGCTCTCGTTTATTCTATCCTGGGGTACTGGTAAAAATGTGCCCTTCACATATTGTCATAGCGACACGAGGGGCTCAGAATCTCCTGTAGTGCTCGACTCACTGCATTGATCAGAAATAAAAATTGAATAATAATAAAAAAAATTGAAAAAATGTTTAGCACAAAATGTTGATTCAACCATGGCATTCGTGTGCTTTGAGTCAAACTAACAAGAATTTAAAGATGTAAGAAATATAAGATTTCTGCTCATCCCCTTTTTCTCCCGCGGATGTAATAGGTTTGACCCGGGAAGAAGAGACAGCAGAAAAAGCGTCATTGCAGCTACTTTTACACATGCAAGCTAGGAAGAAACCGAAATGATTATCATACATGTAATGCGTCTGGACAGCAGCATGGTTATCCAATAAGTTAATGTGCGCCAGATAGATTTGTGTCCCATTCTTCCTTGGACACAGTCTATTCCCCTCTACTGCTGTCGGGTCCCCCTTTTTGTCCCCTGCGGATGTAATAGGTTTGACCCGGGAAGAAGAACAGCCGTCGTTTTTCTCGCGACGGGCATTCTCTTCCGGCGGTCACGTGACCATGTCATATCCGTGTCCGACGTCTTTTATCCCCTCCTCTCGTCTTAGCCACCTCCCCCGCCCTACCCCCCAACTGAGCCATCTATCTCCCGGCCATTCTCCGGGTCCCGCTTATCTCCTTTCCTCAGGGTCGCGGGGGTCGTCTGCGTGAGACCTATTCTCCTCCTCCTCTACTCTCCATCGCCGTCGAACGTATACATATCTTTGACTGTGAAAGAGCTGCACGGGTAGACAATAGCAGGCGGTAACTGTAACAAGCGAACACCAGTTGGCAGGAAATATGGCGGGTGGTTTGTTTGTCCCATTAGATTTCACGACGAAGTTATGACACTAAACCATTGCACCCCGAAAGGGGCTGCTTGCGGATATATATTGTAATTGAACAGTATCAAATATTTATGAAAAAGAGATGTCGCCATTTTAACATTATTTACGCAATGACTGCTAAACCATTAACCAAAAAAGTAATAAACCATTTTGGAAAATAATTTTAACAATTATTGTTCAATAACACTATATCCAATAATTTGTCTAGATCGTTTTTTGTTCATACTCAATAACAATGACAATAAATGAACAATTGTTTCAGCAGGGAATCTAACCCGCAACCACCGCAAAGCGTACCGGAAGACTATCATATTTCTAAGCTAAGCTCAATTAACTTATTTTGCTATTTATAAAGCCAATAATATAGACACTTTTCGGTCTTCTTCTAGTTCTTCTGCGATCGTCAAATTAACTTACGACGAAATCTAAACGATAACGTGCAAATCCGCCTCTAGCCCAACGGCACGCACCATCCAACTTTCCATTTCTTTGGGGATCAAGCAGACCATCCCCGAGAAACGCGTTGTGCTCCCATCGAAAGTTCCTCCTCTTTTACGCCTGATTTATTCATGAGTTTGATGGAAGTTGTACGCGAGAGCCCCCTCTTTTAATCTAACTCCTCGGCATGCTCCACCCCCCACAACCACCACCACCCTTGCACCAACGCTATACCATCCCGAGAGCCTATCACATCTTCGGCCGTTCGTCTAAGAAACGTGTAAGTAGTTGCGCACCGAGCCCGGTTGGGATTGGGGCTCCTTCATCCCTCCCTCATATACGCGGCATCGATTTCCATTTTCGTATATTTTATACACCGTCTCGACGACGTTTTCTCCTGCTTTTTCTCCGTCGTCGTCCCCTTGCCACTACTCGCGTTTTATATCACCTTCTTATTGCATGCGGCACCGTAGATATCGCTACCCCGTCTTTACCGTCTACAGCTTCCTAGCATATCAGACTCCATTTCATGGTGTTCATGTGGTGCCCTCTGGTGGCTGCCTAGTAAAGAACCGATCCGACGGGGTTCCGTTGAAGCCACTCTAGCGCCCGCATTTGCAATTAAATTTAGCGACACCATCTAAACTGTATTGACCAATCAAAAGCTGGGTAAAAGTGCTTCTAGTATTATGAAATAGGCCTTTATTTAATTATTTTATTGAGTTTTTAATTAAAATTTCTTTTGGAACAAGACTTTGAATTTTTCATTAAAAAAATATGTTACGAGTGATAACGTCGCCAGTGGTGAAAACATGTACTAATCGTATGGAATGACCTTTACACAAGATCATGAAATAATTGATGTACATGTATAAGCTCATGTTTCTGTATTGCATAAAAATGTTTAAACAGATCCAATTGCATGTACAAATAAAGCAATCAATCATAAGCTTGCTGTATAAAGAGGACTTTGGCAAAAATCCATTGGTATTGATGCCTGTCTGCAAGTTACTTGAAAGTCTATCAAATATCGTATTGAGTTGTTATTCGTCCCAATTTTACTGTCTCACTTCGGGATAAGCAACTCATTCATATTTATGTAATTATGCCTTTAGACATATCGTGCATATGTATGGGCCACCGGTTAACGTGTACGTGAATCAAATTCCTTCAAGTGGAGCAATTAAAAACCTATTTTCGTCGATGAAGCACGCCTCAATTAGATGCTGCTCTACATTGGCTATCCCTATTCAAAGGCGTGTTTATTTAAGAGTCTCCTTTAATTGGCACCGAGCGCATGCGCATTACGTGCACACACGCGTGTGCCCGCCTCTAAACTCGTGACATGTTTGTCAACGATTTTACTCGCGTCTACATCGAGTCGAACACTAATCAAATCGGTTGTTCAACTCGCTAGGGAGCGCTCGTGACGCTTTCTCGTCGGCGTAATTTCCACCATTGTATTTTTGTGCTTTTAGCAGAAGACCTTTGCTGCACCGTGCCAGTCCGCAGCACTTAACAGTGCCTGCCAATGAAATGTACAGCTAGGTCGTAGAATTAATTATTTCTGTAGAGCTATGCGAGCAAGTCGTCAATCACTTCTGTAGGACAAAAATTGGAATTCCGAGGATGATATGATGAAATAATATTTTATTCGTTTAATTAAATTTTAGTTACCAAATAATGGTTGAAGAATGAGATTGAAATGAGTGTTTAAAAAAAAAGGACGATGAAATATTTCAGGACGACTATAAAAGCACTATCACAAACAATGTTCAGCTCAAGGTGTAATCGATGATAAATAAATATCGATGATGTATCGCAGTAAAAAAACTTTAATTCACTGCCTTATAATTTATTTAATTCAATCATTTAATTTTCAATTATGCCGTAATAATAGAAATAAATATATAAAGACAAACGATTTCAGTCATGTCCCTCAACAGTCGAAAAATATACCAACAAATATTAAATAATGACACGACCGACCTGCATTAGCCTTAACAGAGGTTGTGAAAAATTGACGCTTGTGGAATTGCGTCCAAGCTTCTATACTTTCATTTCTTTGAAACGTGTAGATCTACCGTCAGTTTACGATAGTTGGGAGACTCGCGCTTCAGATCACCTTCGCGCCATCTGGCGGATTTCGTGTTTTATTAGCCAATCATGTCGCCCGGACTTTGACGCGAGAGACGAACGGTGTATGGTCGTCCGTACGATGAACGTAGGAACCAGAAATAGCACAATGGCGGGGGCGACGCGTCTATAGAAAGTTTCGATCGAAGAAGACGTGGTGTGATGTTTGCTGGCCTCCCCAAAGAAAGACCTGGCTGACATCAAAGGCGATGAAAGGCCGGCCATCATTTACGTCGACCTGTACAATTTCGTATGCGCACGATGAATTATCACTAGATGGCGCTATTCGCACCTGATCGTCGAGGAACTTTTCCTGTGATCTGTAAAGGGACGGTTTGCTAAATAAAAGCATTTTGATCACCATTGTCCATCAGAGGACACCACTAATTATGACACGAGCAATCAATGTATTTGCTAAACTTATTGGTTAATTCGCTAATTAGGCTCGATGATTCTTGACGTCTTACGTTATGGAATTGCCTGATCAAATTCGCTTATCAAATCAAAGTCCTTCATTTCAAATTAAAATTATTGCTTGTATACTTTTTCCATTGATGGTTTGCATTAAATTTAATGGCGTTCTAGGTTATCAGTTTGACTTTTATTGACTCGGTTAAACCCCCTCAAATCACAAATGCTGAATTTTCTTTTAACTCAATGTTAAAAAGAATTCTGGCTGACCAACGCAAACGTCTCACAATGCCCGGTAAGAAATTCTTCTTGAAAAATAGCAAATCTTAGTCCTTTGTTAATATCAATTGTCTTTTGCATCCTTCGTAGAAAGCAGTGTATGGTGGCGATTGAAGAAGACGTACATGCGTTCACAAAGCGCAATTGGTTTGTTTTTTTGGCTTCTTTTAAAGCATCCTTCCAGGTAATTCAATATAGCCACCAAGCGTTAATGAGAACCGGCCTTAAGATTAGCCGAAAGAGGGCGTAAAGGGGCGTTAGAGGGGGTGGTACAGGTTCTCGACGAGTCGCGCGCGCTATCTCTGCGAACGTGCGCCACACGTGAAAAGAATTTTATTGATGGGGCGCGTTGGCTAAATGAGGGGTGGATGGAGAGGGGGAGAAGTAGACACTGAACACTCGATGCGGCCGCATGTGCTGAACAAGAAATCAATCGGCGACATACTCGTTGTGTTGGGTTCGTTCCTTTTGAAAAGGAACCAGTTCCAGTTCCCGTTCCTCCGATGGAAAAAGGAACCAGTTCGCGTTTACAGTTCCTCAAAAATGAAAAGGAACCTAGGCGTTCATTTTCAAACGAAATCTGGAACTTTTCCGTTCCTTAGATTAAAAAATATTTAAAGAAACATTTGCGGAACTATTTTACAGGATAAATGTAGACTCGCGGACACAGACCAAAAGCTTTCAACACGTCAAAATTTTTAGAAATTTTTGTTTGGTGCTGCAAACCTTGCAAAATTATACTCGTAGAAAATTAAAGGTTGTGGCAAAAGGAACACTTTACACAGAAAAGGAACCCCCGTTACAGTTTCTCAAAAAAGGAACCAGTTCCAGTTTTTCAAAAATTAAAAGGAATCTAGGCGTTCTTAAGTTCCTCAAAAAAGGATCAAGTTCCTAGTAACGGAGTTTTCCGTTCCGTTCCTAAATACCTACTGCATACTCGCAGTACGATTTCTCCAGTACAATAATAGCGCCACCTACAATAGAGAATCTCGTGAATGTGGACACGCAAGGTATGTTAGTGTGCCACGGGGAGATTCGGTGAAGCCGAGAAGAGCGGTTCCCAATCAAACGAATCCTCGCGACCAGGTGATAAAATTATGTTTTACGATGGCGCACCAGCTAAATCGGTTTCCCCTGGTGGCGGTTATAGTAAGATCGATAATACTCCTGCTTGAATTGTTTATAGTGCTGGTGGGGATAAGGGGGCGTAGGAGAGAAGGTGTCTATTCCTTACAGGTGTCTTAACCAGATTGGTTAGGCGATGGAAGCTCAAGCTCAAGCGCACACGCCTGAATGCGTTTGCGTGTTAGCTGTAAGTAGCTTGGTGGATAAAGACATGAACGTATTTGGAATTCTGCCAAAAATAGTTTTACCGGAAACAATTCAACCATTCATAGAGTATTATGCGATTCGTAACGTTCTGTTAACCCACATTAAAAAAATATCAACGGTATATTCTTAAATAAAATTTTAAAGATAATTCCCATAACCCACACTAAATAGTCGACGTATATAAAAAAAATCATGAATAGTGGTCATGATTAATTATAGTTAGAACAGATAAAAAGTACGTATTTTATTCATTTTGGTGGACAGTTATCTGAAATACTGAATGAATATATTCTCGTATAGATAAACAAATGTAAGACTAAATTAATTTGCAATTTACTCAGTAAATTGCTTAGCTTTTCAATTTGCAGTATGCTGAAAGCAAATACTCAAAAATTTTTGTATGCGCCAAGCCAATACTTATTCAACAGAATATCATTACCCACCACGTAACTATGAATAATTTTGCATCGGACGACTGAACTATCAGGATAAATAACTTTAGTGCACGTCTCCATCAAAATGAAATACTATTTTGGAAAGTTGCATACTGTGCACAGCAGCTATTCCAATTTAAACCCATTTCCCCCGAAAACGCTCACTTTCATATAAAAAAGTGAATCCATTCAATCGATTGCTTTCCAAATTCCAATGCGCGGAATAAATTTGCTTTCATACCTATACCGCTGAGGTTGGCATACTAATTCGAAGAAATACGCGGAAATGTTTCTGCGGACCTGCAGAGTGCTCGCGATATTTGAACAGGGAGCGCATTCGCGCACCTTCACGTCTTCCCGTGTGTGCCGTTCAACCTGGATTCGGGGTGCGGATTGAGTCGAAGGGATTTCAGGACACGGGAGATGGATGAGGAAGCTAGATGGAGTGAGGGGGTGGGGTGAAACGTATACAAGGCATGCGGGTTGTTGTCGCAGTTGCTGCCCTCTGTAGTAGCGGTGGGCCCTATTTCTTAGCGCGTGGGCGGAAGAAAAAAGATATCTTGAGCTGCAGGGGTAACGTACGACGGAGGGGGATACGGTGAGGGGAGGGAAGGAGTTTTCGTAGGCGGGAGGGGGTTAAGGAGGAAAGGTGTGTCGCCTGGCAACCGAAGGGGGAAAGTAATATATCTTGAGGGATGCTTGTAACGAATCGTTACTATACAGTCTACACGTCTTGTAGATATCGGATACATGGAGTGTAGCCTCCTGTGTACCGCGGCTCTGAGACGTGCAATACAGAGCGAATTTTAAGCGTTAATTGCCTGATACGAGTACGTACATAAATTTATAGCTCGAATTACGTGATACATGATATATATTCATATATATTTATAGCTCGAATTACGAGATACATGAATACGCCAGATATATATGAATAGAAAAATTGTATTAAAATTGCACGTTTGGTGCGCTTCGAAAGCCACATTAAGTCTTCATCTTGGTGAGAGTAGGTGAGTTTCCCCTCATTGAAGGGGAAGGACCGTTTTAATGGTCAAATAAAAAATATCATTTAAAAGTTGAAATTCGGAGTCTATCGTGGATTCATTCTTGGCAAGTCGTTGATCGGAAAATTATAATTTATTTTTGTATTTGATCAGTGCAAACACTTTCGGAATCTCTTGATAGAACGACACGTGTCATAATATTTAATTTAGAACTACAAAAATATTACAGCGATCATGTCAGGACACGATTTAAGTATTTTGCCTCTTCTTTAAGTTATTCCACCGGTCTTTCACGTTAATCATAAAACAAATTTAGCCAAGTTAGGCTCGAGAAATACTTTAAATGTCAATCAAACAAGAGCAAAAAAGTGACAAGTCAAGAAAATAATGGTCAGTTCTCTATTGGCTAGCAAGTTGGGTCTTAAGAGGTTATTTAGGTTCAAGGGTCTTGGAGGAATCTGTTCGATATCGAGAGGATAAAATCAGCTACCAGACAGTGCTACCAGATACGCTCGTTCGATCCCCTATTCGTCGTGTATTCATGCAGTCTTACAAGTAGATAGTGCACACCGTCAAATTAATTAGATTTACCTGTCTCTTGTTTCTTATCCCCTTCGCTCGCAATCCGCATATACCCTTAGAACAGCGATTTTTAAACTTTTTTTTTAATGCACCGCTCGAATTTGAGAATACAACCTTGATTCATGAACTGATTAAAAACCAGCAGAGTGACATAAAATAATTTTTAAATATTTCCAAATGTTGAGCTGTTCGACCGACCTTAGTCTTAAAGGTAGGCTTAAAGGTCTATCCGTGGATCCCAGATTGTGAGCCACTGCCTTACAGCGTACCATAGCAGCCCCCCCCCCTCGCTCATTGTCGGACTGCGTGCATCGGTGTGCTAGCTCCTTATATATCCTATGTACACGTGTACACGTCTCGACTAAAAGCTCCGATCAAACAAGACAGTAGCAGTTTTTATCTGGCACGCAATCTCTTGTTTGCTGCCTGACAAGATATACGGTATACACGGAGGATGGAGGCAGGAGTGCTGCACTTGGAGTGGGATTTTATCCGTCCGTCCAATGGGGGTAGGAAGAGGGGGGGGGCTCACAGCGAGGTTTCGGACGGTATTACCGTTTAGATTAGCGATGGGTTATGATATACAGAGAGTGAATTATTTGTTTGGACACCACGTCCACCTAAGACCCCAAGCCTAATCGAGAAACTTTTCTAGTACTGTGTAGAGTTGGTGCATCATCATCTTGTCACCTTTTGCTAAAATGCTAAAATGTGACGGGTGATTGAAAAGTAACACTCCGCACTTCTCACGCCACATGGTTGGCTGCCCTCATGGCAGGATGCTACCAGTGATTGCCAACCGATTGTTTTAAGGGGCAATTTCTTCGAATGCAACGATGTTTTGCAGCGTTAAAAGCTGGTTAAAATATCATACGCTACTATTGTGGATTGAACAGGAAACATGTTTTGTAACTAAATTTTGTTTGCTGTAGAGTTCCTCATATCATGAACCGACTTTTTTTTCTGAACTTCCAATCGAACTCCGATGATTTATTTTTTTGCCGGATATTAAAAGTAACGAACACATGCAAATTCGATAGGCACAACGTCATAACGTTGCCGAGGACAGATTCGCATATTGCGCGAACGATGAGCAGATGCTGTGATCCGTAGGCGTCGCGCCTTTTCTCCTTTATCTACGGACCGATGACTAAATAGTGTTTGCTTTTGGACGCAGCTGTCGTTCCTCTCTCTCTTTCTCTCTCTCCAGTGTCCACGTCTGTTGCAGCATCCACGTAGACTATGTCGTGCATGTGGTCCTGTGGAACATTCTCATTTTGCTATGCTACGTCATTCTGATCATGCGTTATTTATTCAATTGTAAACCTATTGCTTTTTTAATTAAATGGCAATATTTTTTTTTTACTTTTACTGCTCCTTCCTATATTGATCATATCGATGATTTATTTTTCACACGCCCTCGTCAAAATCGTCATGTTCAGCTTCAACAAACATTTTTATTAGCGAAGGAAGTTAAACTATATTGTGTATGTTTTGTATTTTCGAAAAAAAATCGTATCGGAGATAATAATGTTAATTTTTTTTGCGGTTTTTATTATAACAAAAGGACGCAATATCTTAATTTTGTAATGAACTGTTCTGAAAAATCATATCAGAGGTACTATTGTTAAATCTTTTTGCGATTTTTAATAAAATAAGCAATAGCCTACACACAATTCCTTAATTTTGTAATAAACGATTCTGCATCTTAAACATACAGTAAGCAGTATACAGTATCTTTTTTTCTAGTTGCTGCCGATCACAAAAAAACTCGAATCATGTTGCTTGGATATTGGTTTTGTCCAAAATGCATGTTTACTTGTATTTCTTCCACTAGCAGTGAAGACTTGGCACACCTTTTTTATCCTCCGTTGTGTGGCGCTCTCATAGTTTAATCAATGCAGTTAGAACAAGAAGGGGCGCGGCTCCGTTGCGCGCGCGGTGCCTTTACCTCTTGAATTATGCATGTAGAAAATTAGACACAAAATTAAATTAAACTTTCGCTCGATACCAAATCCAAATATATTCCCTTTTTTCCAGATGAGCACCGTGTGTTTTCAGTTTTAATCAAAATAACCTATGCTGCTGTGGGAAGGGGGCGCTGGTGGTAGGAGATTGATGGCAAATAACGCTCGAGTGATTTTTTTCTCCTTTTCTTTCCCAATTTCTTTGCGTCTTGAACTTACCCTTTTTATACCTCGCTTGCGCTGCTTATACCCTACCATAAGGCAAGCAATGCAAATATCATTAGAACCTCTTGTGCTAAAAATCCACAGTAATTTACTATTTACCGAAACTTTCAGGCGGAAAATCTCTTCCACATATTATAAAATGTTATGTGCTATGTACGAGTTCGCCAGAGTTTTGACTGGCTGAAATTGTCTGAAATTGGCTAAAATAAGTCCAAATATTATTGAATAATCCCTCAAATATGTATTGCGGTGCTTGTAAATATCGAAGTGAGGTCAAACATGCATCTGCGTTTGTGTTGAGACACTTCACTAAAAGAGGTGCAATGCGGTACTGCATTTTGGAACATTAGGGGGAGCTTTTGCTCTGTAACGGTACTGTCGCAATCACTACAAACGTGAAATCGTCCTCAGTTGTAAAGCCAGCGTAATCCTTAGTTCACAAACGCGATGCTTATTTTTGTGTCCAATTTATAGTGCTGTGTGTAAAGATAAAAACGTTGCCGAAAATATTTCCGCGTTCGCTTTTCTGGACAGCGCGGCAGCTGTCCACTATCTGACGAACGCACGAAGAGTATAGAAGATCAGATTGCTCGCGTCCCGCCGATCGATGTTCCCTCCCCCCCTCCCTCGTATCCCCGTTAAAGTTTGATTGGGCGTTGTCCGGCTATTAAGCGCCACACAGCTCACCCCCGTCACCACCCCTACACCGCAATCGCCAACGCCACCGCCGCTGACGCCCCTCAAATTCCGGGCACGAGGTGTAGTAGGCTCCCGAAACTGTTTTTCCGTGAAAGGACGTTAACCTGTTCCGTAATTCCAGTTGTCCCTCCGCGACGTGGCAAAGCGAAAGAAAAAACGGCCATTCTTGAGGGTACGAGATTTGTTTGATCGTGGCTGGAAACCGTAATAACTTCACCAGCAAAACCTTTTGAGAATCAAAGAGAGAAAATCAAGGGAATTTGTTTCCGAATTTGAATCAAACAAAATGGCGGACTTCAAATTCGATTTTCAATAGAATTAAGAACCAGAAATACCAGAAACATAAAAAGGAAATGTAGAAAAGGTAAGTATGGATATTCGCCGTATTGCGTATTGTTTTATTTTGATGAACAATGTGTTTGGTAATCGCTTCAGTCTCACCATTTGGTTCGTCAATAGTTCTCGTACAGATTATGCAGATGAAACCTAAGTTTTCGGTGGGTTTTTGTGAATACGTGGATTTTGATATTATAACAGGATAAAAAAAAAAATATTGTACTCTAGACAAGATAACACGGGGAAGGCAACATTATTTATCAGCACAATATTAAATATTTTCCCCGGCCGCCATGGTTGCTTAGACTCCTGCGCACTCTTAAATCAATCCGTAACAGTTGATGGAATGGCTGTTTATTTTAAAAAACTAAACCTTGGAAATAAAATATCACAGTCGGAATCAGTCATGTTAAATAAAAGGTTGGTCTTCCAATTTGAATCCAACAACGTTTGAATGATTAAGCTTGGATGATGAAGAACATTAGATGTTCTTCATCATAGATGGTTTCCTAACCGCGATTGGTAATGACTTTTATGGCCTCATTGCCGCCTATATAGGAAGTTGGTGTGATAACTTTACCGTTGAGTTTGATGCGGCGTCTTGAATAAGAAGAAAAGTAAGAAGGAACAAGAATAGGGAAAGAGAAAAGGGGATAGATATTACACAGCAGTGGTGGACGTACTTTTAAAATGCATCGCTTACTTCTAAGAATTTTTAGAACATTTTATGAACCCGAATTTTATCCTAATAGGGAAATTGACATTGAAATTTAATAAAACTGAACGGATTATTTACCTTCTATTTCTGTCTGGATCACGGTTTTCATTGCGATCCACATTTTGTAAACCACTGTCCCGAATACTTCAGTAACACTAACACGCCGTAACGAAGTCCTCCATCCAGCGAATGCTCTTCGGCTTTCCCCCCTCCTCTATCTTCTATCCGAAAGATATAAAATTAACATCCGAGATCTCTCGAGTGACTATTGTTCCTCGCACGTTTGCCGATCAAGAACAATCGTTATTCGCGCTTCACCATGCACTGGATGGCGCTGTTTTTATCGTTCTGCCCGAGATTAGGGTAAGTCATATTCGATTGTTTCAAATTCGTTTATGTTGTGGTGAAGAGATATACCATACACTTGGCCAATAGCGCCAATGGGAGATCACGATTGGGCAAGTGCAATAAGCAACACAGATTTAGCAATAAAATTTGCTCCGAGCCTATTGTAAAGAAAAAATGAGTTGGTTTAGAAAATTAAGTTAAAAAAAATACACTTAATTATCACAAAAATGACAATTGAAAGTCACTTACTTGCTTACCGAATTAAGTTTCAGCCTTAAAATACGCATAGCCTTAAAGCGACGCAAAATTTGTTTGTTAGGAACAAATGGAGAAAGTTCAGCAATCAAAATATCAGATATATATTTTTAACTTATAATTTATAACATAATTTAAATTTATAACATATTGTTTTCACATATTTATAATTTTGTTTATAGAAAGGTTAAAAAAATAAAAAAAATATAATTTTCTACACAAATGTCCAGTGCTCGTATTTAAATTGATCCGAATGACATGCATCGTGTAGATTGACATGCATTGTGTAGATTGAATGTCCCAATTTTCGGATACGTTTTTCCCCGAAAAATACATTCGATTCGTCCTAAAACAAAATACTCCAAAGAAAATTCTGTCAGCGTCATCAAACCGTGAGTCCATGACACATGTTTGTTTTTATCGGTATTTGGCCGATGCTTTCGTGACGTCGAATAAAAGGCGAAATAACTCCCGCACCCACCATCTGTGTGATCGATCTTCGAAATTGCCCAACGATTTCCGCGTAAAAGCGCGTTACTCGATCTATTGGCTTGTAATTGCTCCTCCTCCATATCTCGCCACGCGGTCGTAAAAAGCCTTTTTCCGTTTCTATCCGTGCAGAAAATAAGGCCTAGTGCTTCACGCCTGATGCCATTTAGATTAGGCCTCAATATTATATTATCAGGCATTTCACCATATTTCACATTCCCACTTCCACAACGCTAAATATAAAACCTCTATAAATATTTGACTCGAGAACCCTACTGTTTTACTCTTGCGCCACCTAACGAATATCACAGTAAACATTTTTTTTCTTCTTATTTTGCGTTGCCTAAGCGATAGTGAAAATACAATCGATCGAATTTCGAAGAGACGTTACATGTTCATTTGTTGTTGTTTTAGTTGATATTGTTTAATCAAAGAATGTGCCACCGTATTTAGTGTCGAGTGTTTTCAGCGCTCCTAGCGTTGAATTTGAATTTTTAGAAATATTTGTCAACATTGTATAGTCCTATACTGTACGCAATCGTCACTTCAGCTCGCTTGTGCACTTTCTTTCACTTCGAACCATTCAGCCCAGAAGCATTCATTCCACAACCCAAGCCCGGGCTCTTCAATCATCTGATACATAAGCGCGGATATTGACCTTCCGTTTATGGCGCCTAATAAGCAATTAAAATCTGATCATGTGACAGAACGCCATTTTACCAGAACACGTATGATGGTGGCGCTACACGAGTACATGGCGCGGAATTGGGGTATGGGCGGGGCAACACCAATCGCCGGGGAGAAAGGACTTTAGATATGAGGTATAGTTTAGTTAGGGAATGGTAGATTGTATAAAATATGAAACAAATTCACGTAATTTGTTTCGGGAAAAAATAAGTATGAGGTCACAAATAGTTATTATAATTAAATAAGTCCGCCGTTGTAGACCAGCGGGAGAACACCCGCCTGTAGTACGGCGACTCCGGGTTCGATTCCCGGCTCGGGTTTGTTTATTTAATCCCGAGGACTTGTTTAAAATATGCCTCTAAATCAATGCTCAAACTCTTAGAAGGAAACATAAATTTTTGTAGTATTATTCAAATCAATGATTGATTACTGTTGTCAAAAAATAAAAAATATCGATATAATTCGATATATGGATGGGCGATTTTCACTGGCCAATGCACGATAGAACATACACCAGTCAGTCTAGTTCATTAGTTATAGCGTTGTTCTTCATCAACTGAACAGGAATGAGATACACATCAGATTGGCTAAGCTTCAACTACAGTGTAGTTGTCCGTATCTGGAGGAGACTGACTTTTGTAAGTGACAGGAATCTGCAGCGAATAGCCATGCGGCGCAGACGAGCAGCGTCAATGGGACCTTGTGCAAATAGAGATTTCAAGACTCCCTCTGTACATCTGTGTGTGGACTTTTTGATTCTAATCTTTTCGGCAAACAACGTACGACGTTCGGCACTAGCATGGGGGGTCGCTCGTTTTTAGCGTTACGTCAGAGGCCACGGTATACGGAGCATGGACAAGAAAAATCTATCAGATTGTCTTAAACAAAATAGCGGCCGTATAAACTGGTCGAGACTCGAGAATATATTCTCTCTTCAGATAATTTGTGAATTTTTGGCAAGAGGCAATCGGAAAAAAAAAAAAAAAAAAATAATAATAAAATAAAAATTATATAATTATTTTTGCTTAAAAATATATTTTTGTAGAATAGGAAACACCCGTATAGGTCAGAATACGCTGAAGGAGAAACCATTTTTTGATGATGCAATCGACTTAACAATAAATAGCTTCCCACCAGCGCAGTGTGCAATGGCTCGAATAGAACTAAAGATCGATGCTCGACTGGGTGGTCGACGATGAGTACCTGCTCTCTTCAACGACTAATGCATTCGAATCGCCATTTTAGCGCGCGCAACTCTCCATAACTCATATCATCCAATGTACACACGAGTAGTATATGGCTCGGTCAAAGAGGTGGAACGGTAAAGGCGTAACGAACACTGGTTTCAGTTGATGAACACCATGTATTCCACATACTATCTGGTGACGCTCTTATTTTTTTAATTCCGGATCACTGTAGTAGATAGCACTACTGGAGGTTATTGTACCCCTCGTATCGCTGTGGCAATGTGTGAGTGGCACATTCCAGTACCACAGGATTGAATAAACGAAAGCCTGCGCCGGGAATCGAACCCGGGATCACCCGCTTAGTAGACTGTGACCATATCCACTGAGCCACAGGGGCCGACAATATTATAATACTCATGTTCAGCTAATGGCGTCACCGATAAAAATGTCGGTGTATAGCCATTGAAAAATAATAAATATGTTAGAAAATGGAATCATCTTGGTGGTCATCTACCCTTCTGCCTCTTTGGGTCCACCAAACGCGTGCAGGCGCCATTTTGGATATGTCCGTTGCATCAGTGCGGCCCCGTCGCGGACATTATTTCACCGTTTTTGGTCATCCATCAATATATCGGACGGATAAAGAAAAAAATACCGCCGGCGGCAAAAGAAAAAAGATCGTTTTCTTGCCGTAAGTTTCCTGTTCTCAAGAATTGTAGAGAGAACAAGAAAAAAATTGAATAAAAGCAACCGTCTGTTGCAAACGCTGACAGATGACCGCTGCCTTTTCGGTTAGATTGTCACCAGCCCTTGCCACCACATCGATAATGGTAGCATTTAATCGATACGGCTTTTTGATCCATGACTCTAAGGGAGTAGCTAGTGGTCTTTCTTTCGCTTCTGGAACAGTGACATTGAATTTGAAAAAAAAAATGTTTAATATTCGAGATACTATATTTTTACTCTGTTTAGCATTTTTTTTATTAGCATTAATTTATAATGTGTTCCAAATAGTGTGCACCAAATTTTGCACATTTCAGATATTTTTTATTAAAATTGATTTTTATATATTTTCACGTAAATTTCTATTATTGGTGACTCGAATTAGTTGTCACTAGACTTTTAATATTACTACTAACTACTAACACTAATACTACCATCAAAATAAAAACTCAGTATGCGGCGGATATGAAGAGCGTAGAATGCCGTATGATATTGCAAAACGTATTACACCGCACAATCTAAAACCGCTTACTTTCATTTCTTTTCGAAAATAATGTCCTCAGTTTGATCCGAACCGTAATAGTATTTATACGCTGGAGCTTCAAGGCAAGCGCATCCATGCATTCAGCATTCAGAACATTGTCGGTAATGTATTGTGTGCCATTCGATTTATTTTTTCACTCCTGACTTTTTCTACCCCGAGTTCGGTCTACCTCCTTTGCTGTTGACTCCATTTGGTCGCAAAATATATAGAATGCTTTTTTTCTCTACCTAGAACTGGTGTTCTTTAATTCTCAAAAGACCATGTTCTCGTCTAAGCGGCCATGAAGGCTAGCTCATTTCTATTATACGAGTATTTAAGCAACGACGCGTATTATTCCTTGACTCAAACCCTTGACTCTTAACCCTTGATTAATTCCTTGACTCTGAACAGATTGAATGAGATAAGAAACATCAAGACCAATGCCAATTTTCATATGTAATTTTGGCAAAGACAACAGGAATTGTCATTAGCTGTTTTCGTTGACCTGTTTTCGTTAGCTGTTTTTGTTTTCGTAGCTTGTCAAATAGTCGATGGAATTTAACTTAAGCGTTAAATTTTCCGCCGCATACAGAGTTTATATCAATTATATTTTGTGTGATGTCTTCAGAAAGAGACTGAAAGGGAAGGTCGGGAATTTTTTTTGTTGAGAATTGTTTTCTAGAAATAAAACTAATCGTGAGATAGTTTTCAAATGAATTGAAACTTTTCGGTTTGAACCACTGGTCTCCGAAGGATTGAATAGCGCAACGTCGTGCCCGCTGAGTGTAGATATATTGTTGGTAAGCGAATTGTCGACTCCAATGTGTCTTCCAGGTTTATTTCGCATCTTAGAAATGTGCTTTTAAGCTTGTATACGGCGATAAGTTGATCACGATTTATCTTCTACTATTTAGACGCATGGAGGCCGAACCCCAAAAACAAATATCGCGATGTTTACATGTCTGTCAACAAGACATTTAAATAGACATTTTATCAATTGTTTTATTATTTTTGTTGTGCCAATTATTTGCAAGATTCGTTATTTGCATTGTATTTATGTTTCCACGAAGGCCTTCGTAATGCTTAAGACTGAAAGCATGAGTTTATTTTGTTCATTTCGTTAATTTGGCAGCTGAATAAGTTCATACATTAATAGCATCGATGGGTCAATGCATATTTCTCCACTTATATTTTAATCAATAACGTTCGCTGCTTCACAACCTTTTTGCATATCAGTTATACTTAAAAAAAATTTCAGCGCAGCTAATGTTAATGTGGACTTAAACTTGGTGCTTTACTAGAATGGCGCAAAAGGAACTTTTTTCTCAGCTTCAGTCTCTTGTTCTTTTTTCTTTTGTTTGTGAAAGAAGTTGCGTTTTTATTTCATTTCGCAGCTGAATTTTTTATATACTCGTATGCAATGGTTTCAATTTTTTTTCATTTCCACCTTTCATTTTATCTTATTGCTCATGTATTCTTTTAAGCATCACAGCCAATCGTCTGGCACAGCTAATGTGTATGTACGAGAACTCAAGTAATGTTCTTTATTGGTAGGCCCGAGTGCTTCGTAATGTTTAAGTTTTAAAAAAATGTTCTTTATCTTCTGCAATAAAAGTGTACAGCGATGCATGATAGCTTCTCGTGCATCGCGTCCTATGTTAGAATAAAGTCACACTGTGAAATAATTTAATATGTTTACAATAGCGACTGAGAAATTCAGGCTTAAGTTGATAAAGTTGAAATAATCAAATATCTTATATTCCATTTTGGTTGCTGGGTTCATACCGTAAAATTCAATTTACAAAATGAGCTTTTATTTATTTTTCGCTGATCAGTTGAATGTAATTCTCGAAGACTGCTTGATTCCAAATACAAACGCAGATAGATTTTTTTTCTTCTTTTAAATCGATAGTTCGTGTGTGCAGGTGCGCCGAGGCGAAAACACGATCCCCAATGTCATGTAGGAGGGTGAGCGAAGACAAGGTTTCTTCAAATAAGAAAAAATACCCGGAAGGCATTCTCCACGACTATCTTTGCCGGAGCTATACCTGGCCTTTCTCTTTTCCTAGTTCTCCCGTCGTTTTCTTCAGAGTATGCGCATAGTCTTAACTTTTCCACCTTTTCATTTTTCTCCGCGTCTTCATCTTGTTCGACTTATTTTGGACCCCCTGTGCCCCTCATTCCCGAGAGACGTTCGCCCTAGTGCTTCGTTTCAATCTACCTGTGACCAGGTGAAAGTTTTTCATTCTCGGTATACACGTGATAAAATTAATTAAATGGGTTAAATTTAATTCAAGTGTTACAGATAAAAATGAATTTATGTGTAAAATGAATTTATGCGTTAAAATCAATTAGTTTTAAAATTAATTTATGTGCTTAAATTAATGTACGTGTTAAAATTTATCAATGTTTATCGACATGTCTATCATGCATGCGGGTAAAGTACAAATAAGTTCATGTATTTTACTTATTTGTTAAATTAAATAACATTCATTAGAATTTCAAAAATTTTCAATGAATTAATTATGAACTAATTATTCCAGTGAATCTACTGAAATAATTAGTAGTGTTAAGTTAATTGCTCTCAGACTAACGTTGAAGGTGACAATTATTTCAATTTGATTATTCGATATCACAACGTCTACTCCTAGAGAATCGGTTCAACAAAACAAATTTGAAACCACTCTAGGAATTTTAAAATGATATCGGCTGTACCCATGGAACGATGACGTAAATACGTTCACGTAAACTTCTGCACGCAGGTGATCTCAGGAGCACCACAAAGAGACTGCGACGAATTTGATCAGGTGGAAAAAAAGCGTTTGATTCGCCAGATCATTCCTACCCTTGTCCCACCCACTTTTATTTGCCTTTCTCCCCTTCCCTGTCAACCACCACCACCACCACCCCAACATTTCCTTTTTTCTCCACCCTTCCAGGCGTTTGCTTCTCGTTTCCTGTTCGCTAACGAATGCGAATGCGAAACCCCCTCGCAGCAGCAGCGCACCCCCGCGGCGGGCGGCGTCTTTTATTTCCCGTTACCAAAAGACGATTGTAAACAAGAAGACACGCAAAAGTCGTATTCTAGATACCTGTTTCAAAGAAAAAATAAGAAATTCGCTTGCACGAGTTTATTTTTCGTTTCGCATCACCGTGTCTCTATCGAGATATGTGAGGGGAAGGGAAGGGGAGGGGATTGGCAGCTGGAATAGCCAGGCTGCAGGATCCACCCCAAAGCTCTGGACTCCCTAATGATTCCCTTTTGACATTGTGATTTATCAATATATGGCGATCATTTCGTTATTTTTCAGGAAACTGTTGGTTCCATTCTTTGCAACCGGTTAATGATGATTGATCAACAGCTAGAAGCAGTCGTTTAATGGTCAAAATTTACTTTCGTTACTTTGACTCGGAACTCATTTCCTGAAATATCACCAGAGGGCACCAATAGCTGCCCTATGTTACGGTCAAATCACATATTACCATACTTACACATGTGATAGATATGATTGAGTGCACGGTGTATTTGATGTAGTGTTTCATTAAAATTTTCGGATGTTTTAGCAATCCGTAAATTAGCACACTAGCGTGCCAGACATTTTTTTTATTTTCTTTCTTGGAAGTGGGAGAGTAGGGACAGTTTCTAACGTCGTTTCCTCGTGTTATCGCTCTCCTATATTACAGAGTGTACACGCCTTCTACCCCCGAATATCGCGACACGATCAAATTTCCTATCTTAATCGAGTTATCGGCTCGTCGTAATGCAATAAGCGATCAGTCATCTTCAACTTAGTGGAAAGTGGAAAATCGGATGTAAAATTTTTAGTGCCGCGCACGCGAGAGCATATGTACGCTGACGGCACGTCTTGAGCCGTTCACCAAACACTGCTAATTCGATGAGTTAGAAGATGCATACGCAGATTTGCGGATGCATCATTCACACTCAATGCGCTTTTGTAGGGGGGTTTCCAAAAGTACCCGCATTACAACCAAAGAACTGAAATGCCTAGATGTGGATACCCTTTGACTATTTTTTATTTTATTTTTATTTTGGATCAACAAGAGGAACACAATACAGAAATTTGAACATTAATTATTGTAGACATTATCTTTCTGTACCTCTTGTGATTTTTGTGGGCTTTCGCGATGTGCGAAGGTACACGAGTATGATTCTTCCAATTATTTTGAGACATCACCGAAGCAGAGTACAAGATTATATTTAGATCATCTTGATCTAAATAATAAATAGATGTATAGATATCTGACCGTCGTCCTTGTCTTATCGGTGTAATTTGATCATAGAAGACAAAACACAATCGCCGTTGATTTGCTGTAATTTGATCATAACAAGCAGTAAATAGGTGTAGAAGAGATATGGCAATTTAGGATAATAATAATAATAATAACTCAGGCAGATTGGCCTGTGTATGCAATGGATAGGCCAGTCAACATGGATTTGGATTGTCCTGGTCGAGACTTTTTTGACTTCCTCTAATGCTGGAGCTTTTGGGATTCTTAATTTTAAACATTACTATTTGGGTGATCATGATGGTTTTAGAGGTGGAATTTCTCTACTTGCGAATTGGATCAGATTTTACTTTTGTTGAGGGAGTCCTACCTTTGGATTGTTCTACATTTCAAGCTCTACATGGATCGTTAATTTCTGGGTTGGATGGGTGTACCACTGAGATCATAGTGTTACATAGAAGACATAATAAATTGAGTATTGCGCAGGATCTTTTCATGGAACAGTACTCTAGATTTCTCGAGACCATACTTCCACAACCACTGATAATTGTTGGTGATTTTAATATTAATCTTGCTAAGGTGTATCATGGGGATGGACCTCTATACCAAACTCATGGCAGAGATTGGGCTGGTACCCATGATAAATGTACCCAACTAGGGTAACTGATCACTCCTCAACTATAATTGATCATGTTTTTCATAATATTGGGGATTGTGAAGTGATAACTGGTGTTCATCAAATTTCGATTACGGACCATTATTCGTTGTCAAAAATTACTGGAACACCTGAAATGTCGTGACATGGAAGGGGTTAAGTAGTCTTACAACATGAGATATCTCTGCCAGTTACTTTCAAATGATTAACAGGAAGAATGTATCGTTCTTGTCTTTGGTTCCGAGGAATATTATAATCAACCTTAACCTTAACTATATTTTTATTTTTGTATGTAAATTCCAATAATTGCTGGCAGTAAATTTTCCTTATAGACAGAAAGTTATAATTTCTAAACAGTTTTTTTTAGCCCGATCTCAATAAGCTTTTGCTTGTCTAAAAGAAAGTAGCTCTAAAAGCGGCATTGTAAAAGTTTTGAAGTCCCAAAAGATCACATGTTTGTTAACATGAGACAAGAATGTTGCGTTTAGGAATGTTTTTTTTTTTTTTTATAAATTCACCGTAGCGCCTAGTGCACTACAGGAATACTGCACCCTCGTGTCTCTTTGGAGATATGTGAGGGGCAG
>JAUJYS010000564.1:0-22233 GCA_033995665.1 Melogona broelemanni
GAGTTTTATATGGTAAAAAACTCATCGAACGTCCACAATGCGTAATTCATTCCAGTCACAAAATGATGTGCAGCCATAACACCACTGTGCTACACGTCAAACCCAATCTAAACATTATTTATGCATATCTTCAAACGTAGGAAATTAATAAGATTGTGGTAACTACATACTAAGTAAAGTGAAAGTAACTGAACGTCGGTCCTTTACAAAAAGGAATTGCACTATCGTTCGTTCATCGTTTCATTTCTTCATTTAGTTGTAAACAAATTTACGAGCTTTTAAAAAAACCATTTTCTTTAAAATCTTTCATCATCTAGTTGTGGGACAAAAAAGGAGCGTCTAAAAAAATAACTGTTAAGTGTCGTTATAGTTATAAAATATCAGTCTAGGGCGTTCAATAGTTCCTCGATCAAGAAATTTGGTTAAAGCTATGTTACATTACAAATTACAAATATAACAACCATATAAAACGTATATGAAAATAGGTATAAACAATGCTTTTCTAAAATGATGCAAAAAAAAAAAAAAAAAAAGCTGCATATCAATAAATTTGACAACACTGTAAACACTGTAGACAGTTCTGGTTTCATGGAACGCCACCAATCATTCACCTTTCGGAAAAAAATTCGAAACAGACTGAACTCTAAACTGTTCCATCCCAACACTTGTTTCATCGTCACTCCCCTACCAGAACCCAAACAGATCATCGTGAAACAGTGAACAATTATCGAATAAATATTTTATTTCTCTCCCTCCTCCCGGCACAGGCACCAATCACATCCTGGATACGAACATCGGTGTGGGCGATGCGGTCAGCATCCACTGCACGCTCGACCAGTTCAACAACTACTCGGCCGAGCAGCTGCGCTGGGTGGTCAACGGCACCACGGTGGCGCCGCCCTTGGTCACCGTCATCGGCGACAAGACGCTCTCCCTCAACCTGGCCGAGTTGTCCCTGCGCGGCACCGGCACCTACCGTTGCAACGTCAACACGCAGAAGGGTCTCAAGGGGATTGGGATGTGTATCGCCAAGGTCAACGTTGGAAGTGAGTCCACCATTGTCCTCTTTATTATTTGTCGAGAGTTAATGTTCTCTGCTTACTATACACGTATTTGATATGGCATTGGGGGTCCACATCAATTTTCGATTAAAATCAATTTTCTATTATTTTCAGTGCCTCCGATGAAAGTGAATAACTTCAGCTGTCTGTCTCACAACTGGGAGTTCATGGAGTGCACCTGGACCATTCCCTACAACGCCATCAAGACCAACTACTCGCTGAGACTCGTCATTCACAACAAAGTGTGAGTTTCTGCTTTTATCACATTTAATTTATTTTTTATTTTCACTAGTCTTGGGTGAGTAGCATTCCCGCGTGGATGCGATAAAAGGCTGTGCGATGGTGTATGGCTAGGATATCCATTCAACTTGTGGATTTCCTTGCATTTTCGACAGAATGTCCCTGCCGTGCGTTATCACGCCGCTGGGCTATGGACAGCGACTGTGTAACATGACCAAATTGGACCAGCCAATTTACTACGACATGTTCAAGAAGAACTTCACTTTCGTCATGGACGGCAGCAACGTCTTGGGCAGACAGTCTTGGGAGTTCTTTATCAATCATCTCAGTCGAGGTTTGTGCGACGTGTTCTATTTTTTTTTTTTAATTTAATGTCTCCTGGGTTTTTAAAGTTGTAGGTCGCCTTGAGTGAAATTTAAGAAGAGATCCAATATCGTCCCATAACGGGGGTAACTCTTCGCGTATTTGTATTTACTATGGCATAAGCAGCCAAGTGAAAAATTAATTTGGGTAAAAAGATATTCATGGAATTTATTTTAATGGCTGCACAAACTAACCTTAAATCAAAAAAAAATTAATGTTGTTTCGTTATGCCAGCTTCATTTCATGCTGGTCAGGAGTTCAAATGAAGATTATTAATTTAAGGAGAACATCAAACCAATTCGTTTCGTTTTTTTACAGTGAAACCGAAGCCGCCGTCAAATTTGAGCTTTTTTAATGTGACGCGGCGGTCAGCCATGGTCTCGTGGAGTCCACCTTACGGTCTTCCCAAGGAGTTTCCCAATTACTTGCTCTACAAGATCCGATATCGTTCGAATTACGACACCATGGAGAGAACGGTAAGCTAGATTTGTTCTTTTGTTCTTGCTGACAGTTGTTTTGCGTACTAAGCTATGTTTACTCTTCCCCATTTGGCACTTGATACGTCTGTCTTTCAATTTAGTTAATGCTTCTTTGCGTTGAAATAGATTTGCGGCCCCTAGATTCTTGTATTGGCAATCACTCAAAACACGAATTGTTAGCGAGTTTCTTGGAACTAGTAGCGCCATCTGTTGCCGCCGGGCGCAACTGCGCAATCGGGCTAATGAGTTGCTGCCCCTAGATTTTGTCTTTGGCAATCACCGAAAACATGAATCGATAACGAGTTCTTTGGAACTGGTAGCTCCACCTGTTGCACCCCGGCCGCAACAAATTTAAATTGTTGCCCCATACTTTCCTGCATTGAATATGTGCATTGTGTGATTGCATACCTTTAGGGGCAATCTGTTGAATTACAATTTTTATTTTATGAGGATTTGGTTAGTTTGGATGAATAAAAACTAACTTCGGACAAAGCTATATTTCCGGACAATGCCAATGTCAACTTTTATCTCCTTATTCCCCAGAGTGGGCAGACAGTGGAACAGTCTCACTGAGTGTCGTAATCTAATTTACAAATTTGAACCCGCAAGCAGCCTCTTAGGAGGCCTATGACTGGGGTAATACTAAATCGTGGGATGTACTAAATCGTCTCTTGACCGCCGCCGTAGGCCCACTTCCCCGGGGACTGCTTGCGGGTTTTGTCATTGTAATTGTCGCTTTTCGCCTAATTTGGATGTTTTTTTTTTATTTGTTTTAGCTTTTAGAAAATCGGACAACTGTGACATTGCTCGGTCTTATACCGCACGCTTCCTACGACTTCAGCGTGAGCTGTATCACTGTGGCGGCGGACCAAAGTAGCGATATCCTCTGGAGCGCACCCAACACCATCAATTTTACTACTCCCTCTGACGGTAAGTTGGATGTTTTTGGATGCTGTCATTTGATTATTGTTGATTTTTATCTCTCTCTTTCTTGTAACTGTTGCGCGAATTTTCAAATATAGTGTGATCTCATTGTTGCTAATTCATTTTGTGATTGATTTGGATTTGCAACAGTTCCGGCTAGTTCACCGGAAATAACGAACGGCAGCTTTCATCTCTCGTGTCTGATGAGCAGATGCGCTGCCACCATCTATTGGAAGGTAATCTCCAAGGATTTTATCTTTAATTTCGAGATATGCTTTATTTTTAATTTAGATTTTGATTATTTTTCCACGGATTATACCCTCTTTTTTTTTTCTGGAATCACTGTAGTGTTTGATTATCACTGCAAGAGGTTCTGTACGAAGTCTTAGGGCTTGAGCGTTATTGTGGAAAGGCAATTGAAAGTTGCCCCTTGGGGCTGAGGGATATTTCATAGGCTTATTTCCTCTCAATTTGACAATCTTCTCGGCTTTCGATCAACGTGGTCTAGCATTTTTCTTTGTTGTTTCATGTTTTCAGTAGGCTAATTTTTATTTGCTAGATAACTATTTAACTAATTACGAAAAGTACTTGAATAGTGTGATAGTAAAACACATTTATCCGTCAGTTACAGGAGATATTAATTTGACAGTATTGACATAGTGCAATGTGGGGCAAACTCATTATTTAGAAATAATATTTTAGTCAGTTTTAGTATGGATTTGTTTGCTTTTGACTAGGGTCGTTGAAATAGATTATTAAAAAAATGTATGGTGTTTTTCTGTAGGCTGTTCCTCGATTCCAGTGGCAAGGGGCTAATTTCACGTATGACGTGGTGGCCGAATCGCTAGAACCGAACGGCGAGCGCACCATCCTGTTGGGCTCTGACGTCACTAGTGGATCCGCCCTGGTGGAGAATCTGGTCGTGTCCAAGACTTACAAGTTCATCCTGCACTCCAAGAATGAGAACGGCTTGTCGATCGAACAGTCCGAACTGATTCTCGCGCCCAAACAGAGTAAGTGCACGTGTTATTTAATTCCAAATATGTACGCGTATGATGACAGAAATATAAAAAAAAAAACAGATCGTGGTACGAAGCGGACTAGTCTCACGAATTTAAGTTCTACACTCCGTGGTTTGCAATTTTGAAGAAATTGCGCAGTACACCCTATTTTCTTTCTTGAAATTTTTTCTACCTTGCTTACTTATTTCTAAGTTCTGCGTACACTTTTCATATAACGAAAATTTAATTTTAAATCTTTTCTTATCATTTTAATGTCAAGTCAAAGGAAAATGCCTTAATTGTCAGGGAAAACTTATATTTTGTTCTGGGGGAGTTAGTAAAACTGATTGCCAGATCGTCATCTCCATTTAAAACGTTATCTCCAGTTAAAAAGATACCTCTCAAAAGAGACCTCTAACCAACGTTTCTGGGCATTCCTTTGCCTCTTATTGAAGATAACCGAATTTTATCCCCACGTTCTTTATTTTATTTCCTTATCTGATTGGTAGAATGGCATAATCTAATCTCTTGATATTTGTTCCCCACAGTGCTGAAGCGACCGTCCAGCATCGTGGTAACCGGCTTCAGCGAGACCCTGTACGAGGTGTCATGGACGCCGCCGCCGACCACCGGCGAGGCGGCCACCGTCACCGGCTACCGGGTGTTCGCTTTCAGCTCGCACACGCCCTTCATCAAGAGTCCGGAGGGCAGCATGCTGTGGGAGACGGTGGATCGAGACACCCTCAACCGCAACGTCAGCGTGTCCGGTCGCGGACCCTTCTACTCGTTCGGCGTGGTCACGCTCGGCGAGGACGGGCGGTACAGTGACATCGAATGGAACACCTGCATCGTGTATTACAACGGAAGTGAGTATTTTTTTCGACGTCTTTCTTAATATACACTTTTTGATCTTGTTACGTGCATGTTGCCTCACTATTTCGGAGGAGTTCTCCATTTTGTCCTATATTGGCGTGGTTTTTGCGAAGGTTCCCAGTTTTCCCTTGCTTAGTTGGAGGACAGGCTTGTTGGGTACGATAGCCTTGGTTTCTATTCCCGGCTCGGGCACTTGTTTGGTCGATCCCCGGGTATTGGCGAAAATGTATCCCTTCGCAAATGCTCAAGCTTTTATAGGGGTACATAATTCACTACATTGATTGATAATCATTGATTTAAAATAAAAGCGCTGTATAGAATTGTGGTGTCTTAAAATTGCGAGAAAATACGAAGTGTCCCTCACCGAAAATAATTGTTTAACCGACAATTAACCGTCTTACAATTATTTTTAATAATACTGTTCTCACCCTTGAGGACCTTCTGATCAGTGATATCGGTATTGGGGACCTGGTGTATGGCTACGGTGACCACATTTTATGTGACCTTAATGTGATCCTAATGTGACTCTAATGTGTCCTCGCAGCCATCGGCAAGATGAAGAAGGTGGACATCGATTCGTCCGGCCCCACCACCATTTCGGTCAAGTGGTCGATCGATTGTGCCGAGAAGAAAGGCATCATCACCGGTTACAACGTCCACTACTGCCGTACCGCACAGGAGGACAGCAACTTCTGCATCGGTGAGTCAAGTGTGGATGCGTGGCAAATAATGCTACGATTTGAATGGGGCATTTTGTTCAAAATTTTTCAATATTGGCCGTAAAGTAACTTGTAAATTATTAGCTGTTAACGCAGTTGAGGCTAAACTTTGAAAGCTTAGCCGTTAAAGGAACTTGTAAATTATTTGCTTATTTCAATATTAATATTAATCGTGATATATTATTATCGTTATGTATATTAGTTATCAATTAATCGCGAATTATTGCCAAATAATTACTACAATTAGTTAAGTATCATTAATTAATTAATCTCGGCTAATTAACCGTTAATTATTGTAAATTAATTATCTGTAATTATTGGCGATGAATTAATTATTGGTAGTTAATTGAACCCCCAAGAATACGTTGTTCTTTTTTAACGTAACTTGTTTTGTGATTGTTTAGATTGAGATGTGCTTAATCTTGTATATTTACGTAGGCCACTCGCACAACCACACCGTGATCGGTACCAAGATCGACCACTACGTCATCCCCAACCTCCGACCCAACTCGTGCTACCAGGTGAGCGTGTCGGCGGTGACCAGGGCCGGCTTCGGCGAGTTCAGCGACCCCAAGTTCTCATGGACCGACGAAGACGGTAAGCACGAAGAAAATTTTGATATTGGGACAAGGACAGTCGTGGGGGGAGCAGATTTTCAGTTGTTGTTGTGGGCCCTGGTATTACTTATGATCGTGTAGCGAAACAGTCGCCACATTTGATCATTGTCGGTTTCGTTTCTTTTGAAAAGGAACCCGTTTCAGTTCCCGTTCCTCCCATGAATGAAGAATCCCGTTCCCGTTCCATCTCCTGCAGAAATTTAAAGAAATCTGGCCGTATCTAGTTCTTTTTCAAAATAAATCTGAAATTTCTCCGTTTCTTCTATTAAAAAATATTTTTAAAAAAATATGCCGAGTCGTGTAATGTTCACAAAAAAAATTGTGGTAAGGTTCATGATGGCGCCAAATGAACATTTGCGGGAACTAAAAGATATATGCCGATTTACAGATGCAGATCAAAATCTTTACCAATTTCTGTTTGATGCTGTAAAAATGTTCCGCTGTCGACACACATTGGAAAATTGTATTCGTACAAAATTGAAAGTTAGGACAAAAGGAACCATGTATGCAGAAAAAAAACACCCGCTCCAGTTCCTGAAGAAAAAGTAACTAAATCGTTCCTTTCTAAGAGAAGGACCATAGGTGTTCCTAAGTTTCCCAAAAAATGAACCATAAATTTGATCATCAAAAAGTGTCTCCTGACATTTAATCCCTATAATTTGATCTCTCATCCGACAGCACCATCTGATCCTCCTGGCAACGTGGCCGTCTCTGACGTCACCAACAGTAGCTTCAAGCTGAGCTGGATCGCGCCTGTGATTCCCAACGGCTGCATCACCAAGTACCACATCCGCTACCAGAGCAGCGGCTGCGGCGAGCGCCTGCAAGTGGCGAACGTGTCGGCGTGCGGTGCCCATGATCCGCCCACCTACACGACCAACGTCACCGGCGACGTCCATCCCTACAACAACTACAGCGTCACCGTGGAGGCCTGCACCGGATTGGCCGACTGCTCGCCTCGGTCGCCGCCGATGGAGGCGTTCACCGATATCGGAGGTCAGTTTGTGGTTCGGTCTTTTGAAATTCAATGAATTAAAAAGGGTATATCAAACTGGCCATGGATTGGGTTTCCAGAATGAGTACGGAGTCATTTTTTTTGGCGACACTGGGGCGCTAACCGGAAACGGTAGTTTAGGGATTTTGACGCTATGTACGTCGCTAGTTCTCGTGCGTGATTACAACGCATCGAGCGGGATATGTGTGATATTTTCGTTTCAGATCGATGATTAAACTAGCGCTTAAGCCTGCCCGAGGACAGGCGGCACTTTAGCAGGCTTCATTCAAATATTGCTACTATGACGTCAAAGAGGCGTGGCAGCAGCGCGTGCAGGATTTTGTGCACACAAAATGGCGCATACTCTGTTCTGTTATGTAGGATATTCTCTAGTGGAACAATCTGGTACTTTTTTCTAGCTTGGGCTCTGTACTTAGGTAGGGATTTTTAATGTGTACCTGATATCTTACAAGCACGGATCTCACGGCTTCATTTCCATTACAAATGGGGGCATTTGTACAAATTTTTGACTTCGTACAGGCTAGCCGAAAGATCCGTCCACTGGCGCAAAGATTGCTTAATGCGTGTCACTGAAGCTAATTTTATGTTCACTTCGAATTGTTGCGTGAATTCGTATTTTTTCTTCTCGTTTCGCCAGTTCCCGACCAGATGGAACCACCGCTGTTGCGTACCCTCAACGACACGCACCTCCTAGTCCAGCCAGACATGCGTCGCGAGGTGAACGGTCCGCTGCTGGTGTGGGACCTCCAGGTGGTGGAGACGGTCAACAGCAACCGGACCGAGACCCGCAGCATGTTACGCGGCATCCGCTCCAACATGACCTACATCACCGTGCCGTGCGAAGAAAATGGCAGCGGCTCCGATCACAGTCCCAACCGGACCCAGGTGCGCACGCGGGCCGTCAACGTGCCGACCGACGGCGGGCCGCCGCTGGAGGGTGCCTGGAGCGAGTACGCCGACGTGCACTGCATTTCTCGCGGTAAGCCAGCTGGGGTGTGGCAGTGGTGGCGACGGCACGGTTTGGCGCTGCGTAGCCGGCGGGTGGAAATGTGAATTTTCCTACTCTGTGGTTTTAATTTTCATTCAAAAAGATAGATCATTCGGAGGGTTTTATTATTTTGGAACAAAATCTCAGCTTCTGGGATGGTATTTTTTAAAAAGTAGGTGACGATGATGTATTTGGTGATGCCTGATTGTGCGGAATTTCCTAGCTGAACGTTTTTACCCGCGATTCCTTATTTTATGAAAATGTCACTGTCTGTTTAATTCCTAAAATTTGGAAGACGTTTTTTATTGGGGGAATGTTCATTTCTTAAGGGGTGGGGTGGATCTTTTGATTTTAAGAATTACTCAAGGATTGCTCTGTGTTGTTTTTTTTAAAGAGTGAATAATGTGGGGCATTTGTGATCTCTTTGCTTTTGGCAAATGCTATTTTATGGAAGTACAATTAAATTGTATATTTTTGTAGCATTTTATGAAAATACTCGTTTTGCTTGGCGTGCTACGAACCCATTGTGATATTTCGAACATTTTGACTGTCTTTATTTTTTACACACTTTTTTCTGGCAGGTTTCATATTTTTTATACGAGGTTTTCATTTTCAATCCTCTTTTACAAACACAATGACATTTGTTCTTGGCCATTATTGTGATCCGATTTATAAAATAAAAGAAAATGGAAGTAAATTTATTGTCCCATTTCTGTTTTTTTATTCTTTCTCCTACTTTTTTTTTTTCTTCTCCAAATCTGAAAGGAACATAAAAAATTCAAAAATTTATACCCAAACCCAGCATGCAAACCGAGCACTACAAATAACAATTCATTATGCAACGTGAGAAAAAGGTGAAGCGTATTATTACATTACATACCATATCGTAAATCATGTTACGCAAATTCATTTATTTGGATAACTGGACGAAACGACAATGAGCGAAAGGCGTATCGTCTTTACTTGGACAAAATTATAATTGCCTGCGATGTTAGTTAAATTTCTCAAATGTAAGCGGAACGAAAACAACACTAAACTCGCTTATTTGAAAAACGGTACTGAACGCGTTTGATTCATTTCCTCTTTCAGAGCTTGGTGCCATGATGATTTTGGGCTACATTGTTTTGACAGTCGTGATTATGGCAATCATTTGCATCGTGACTATCTTCGTTTTCAGAGAGTAAGTCTTGTCACTCATTTTCTACTTATCGGTAGATATTGGCTTTAAAGAGCCTTAATTACGTTATTACGTCTCTGTTTCTTGCGTTCTTACGTCATGTGAATCGAAATTACAAATCTTTTGTTTTTTAATTGCAGAGGAAAATCGTACTGGCTCAAGATTACCACCATCAAAGTCGTACTTCCTGTTGGCATTGTGAGTACAATAATTATTTTTCGACTGAAATCTAACGCTAACATGTTTATTTCTGTAGCTGTGATCAATCCCGAATCACAGCTACGCTACACTTTAATCAATAAAATTGTGTGATTCGGAATCGAGTTTAATAATTAAAGTCAATTCAACTCCAATTTTAATACTCAACGTCAATCCCAAATCTCTGCTACAGAAATAAAATTATTAAATTCTGTTATTGGTGATTGATTTTCATTGTATATTTTAGTATTTAATTGTATGTATAGAATATCCGTATTCTAAATCGAATAACTTGTGATCGCGAGTTCAATTCCTAATCGAGATATCCGGAAATTTTTAGTCGAGAGCTTGCTCCGCATTTTGCAGTCACTTCGTTGACTGATTGGTTTTGTTTCGCCGTGTGTCCCACAGGAGGCGGAAAACAACGAGAAATTCGAAAACGGCCTGCGCCAATTCGACAACGGCCTGCGCCAACAAAAGAAAGACAACACCTACTCCCGCCTGGACCTCATCTGCGACTCCGTGCCCACCGCCAAGCTCCTCAACGACGACGTTCGCTTCCGCAACGCCTCGGGCGACACCACCCGTAGCAACTGCTCCACCGACGGCCTCCTGCCCGGCCGCCACTGGGCCAACGACAGCGTGGCCAGCGGCACGCAGGACAGCACCAGCAGCCGTCCCAGCACCGCCACCACCAACGTCAGCACCGACTCCAGCATGGAGTTGGCCTCCTCCATCCCCGAGTCGCCCGATTCCGTCTTCGCGGAGCACCCGCTCAAGAATGCCGTGGCGCCCGCTACCACCCAACCCACCCTGGCCACCACTTCCGCCCCCGTCTTCAATCCCAGTCTTGGACCCATTGGAGAGTCGCCCCAACATTACTCCAAGTTCGCCGGCTACTACAAGGGCAACCATCACGACGACGCTATCGCCGAGCCGTCAGGCGGCATTTCCAGCGGTTATGTGGCCGCCCCATACTCTAAATTCGCCTTGGGTCACACAGAAGACGACCAGGCCGAGCCCCCCTGGCGTCACTCGGCGCCGGGCGACTACGACAACTCGCCAGTGGCCGCGTCGTACTCGAAGTTCGGCGTGGCGGATTCTCTCTTCCCCGGTCCGCTCAACTTCGATAAGGTAGATCCGGGCCTGCATCACCGGGCCCCGGCTACCAGCACCCCAACCCGGCTCAGTCCCGGGTACTCGGTCTTCGGCGTGGCGGACGCTAATGGTCCGGCGCCGGATGATGACGAAGGGGCGAGTAAGGGATACGTCCTGGCCGCGGCGTTCAACAGCGCCGGTCCGCCTTCTCCGGCTATGTTGAGTGTGGGAGACCCGGAGGTGGAGGCCAAGCGGGTCGGACGGCTCTCCCCCACTGTCTACGACGAGGAGGAACTGGATCATCATCACAAGCGCTCCCCGTCCAATGCCTCCAGCTCGCTGACGGCCGGATACTGCCGGATGGCCCTGTCCAGGCCCACGTCGGTCGGCGATGACAGTGGTGGTCAGTACGTATCGGCTGATCCGTCATCGCAGTCCGACTACCCCGGCTCACCGTCTAAGGGGTCGGATGCTGGAGCTAGCAGCGGCGGTGGTCTGCGGTCGCCCTCGGTGGAGTTACCGGCCAGCGGGTACGCCTTCGGCGAGGCCATGGCGGATGACGGGCCTTCAACGGTGGTGGTGGACTCTGACGCCGGGGCTGGTTACGCGACCATGCAGCAGATCCTGGGGTCGGATGGCAACTCTTGAGACGAGGTCTTCGTCGACTCGTGTTGTGTATCGTCGTCGTAAAAAAACAGAAATTAAGGTGTGCGTCGCCGATTTTTATTTCTCCTCTTTGTCTCGCGGTGACAACGTGTATCCTGACAAGGCCATCACCACTACTACTTCTACTACTAACATGGCGTTTTTAATTGCCTGCCTGGTCGGTGAGGTATTTCTCCCCTCCATCAAGAAACGTCCAACGTGCAGCGAACGCGTGAGAGAAAAAATCCCGCTCGTCTTTTTGACCCACTCACGATATTTTACCGACATTTGACGAAGGTTGTGCGACGTGTCCGCTCTGATCTCTTATTTGAAGAAATCGCCCAGGGATGTTTAAAAAAAATCATTACTAAAAACGAACTCGTTTTTCAACACGGCTTACAAACATCACAACTGCTTGCGGTTCTTGGAAGTGGATTTAGATATTTTTTTCGGTTTTTAAATTTTTTTTCGCAATCGCGGTGAAAGTTTGCGAAGTTGAGATTTTTTTTGTGCAGCGTTTTTTTTTTTTGCGGCAAGAACATTTGTCTGGTGACACTGGTCAACCAATTCGCGGTCGTTTGGAAATTAGATTTAAGGTGGTGCGTTCGGATTTGGTCTCATTAAGTTTGCTCGACGAATGCGAGGAGTGCAGAATGTTAGGCGGATTTACCGAAGTTGTGAAGGAATTGACTTATCTGGAGAAGAGAAAGTGTCTCCTGCAGGATCTTGCGCTACATGGTGTTGATCGTCGTCGAAGAAAAAATAAGTGTTTTGTGCGGCGAATATACCCAGGGGGCTGCTACGTAAAACAGGCTGCAATGTTCATTTCTACATATAAATATATAGTATATATACTACACTTCAGAGTTTATTATTTGTTTCTTGTTTGAGCGTGTAAATTAGGGCGTTATGGAATGGAATGAAGAGAACTGGAAAAAGTGTCCGGCTAAAAATGATGTGAACTTGAGCCTCGTACGGGGAACGAATCGAACACGTTTTTTTTTCATTTTTTGTTTTCACGAACCAACAACGTATTGGACAAAAAAAACACTAGTACGTGAACACCAAGGCGTCCACGTATTTATATACATATAATATTTGTTTTGTTATATATATATATTCATCGACGGAGAAAAAAACGAGAAAATATTTCTCCAATATTCACATCACCAACTTATATGTAATCGCCAACAAGTTTTTTGTACATTTTTTCTAACAAATGTACTAACCTCAGCGACGGTTTTTAAGCGACCAATTTGACCCCTCCTTCGACACCACGCCATAGACCACCAACCCCTAAAACCGATCAACCAGCAATGTTTATTATGTAAATGTTAGCGTGTATTTTTTTAATTATTATTTACAGGGCACTCTCTTTTTTAAGTACAATTATTTCTTCGGATCATCCTCTAATCAACCCATTTTTCCCCCTCTCGTCAGGTCATACCATATAAATAGTTTTTCCCCCGCAGACGTACGAACGAAAACCACTCAGTAACATACAATATATAAGTATATGGATAAATATCTTATTTAAATATATTATATACATATATATATAAATATTGAATTAATTTTTCTAGGGGATCATCACACGTCACCTCAATTTCATGATCACCTATTGTGCGGTTTTATTTTTGTTTGTTTTTTTGTTTTTCGGGAGTGTGTTTTGTCGGCTAAAGAAATGCTGGTACGTTTACTTGTAAGTCCTGACAAGCTAATCTTGGTCGGGTGGTCCGTTAGGTTGATCTTGGAAAGAAGTTCGTTTCTAGTATAGAACATCGGAAGTTTTTTTCCCCCGTTTCTGAATCGGCTATTACTGCATATTCAAGATATATATATAACCGTGCAATCGTAGAAGCCGAATGTGTGACGTCACTTGTATGATGGACAGACAACCTCACCCCTTTAACGAATATATATAAGATTGTTTAGGGCTATTTGCCCGGGACGGAAAATTACGTTACGTTAGTTTTTAATCGTGTTTCGCGTACTGAACTTGCACAGAGACCCTTCTTGACCTCTTGGTCTTGAGTCTCTGATTAGATTTTTTTTTTCTTGGAAAGGAATGTGAAAGTTTCTTTACCAAAAGTTAAGACACTGGTTGTCTTAAGGGGAACCCCGCAGTGGAGTTCCCACCCCTCAAAGCGAGAAATGTTTTTCGGGCCCCGTTGCTAGGCTCGGGTTGGTTGATTTGTTTGTGGAGAAGGAACTCTGACCCGGGCTAGTGCGGGGCCGATGTGGGCCATTCGAAATCTCGAAAAGCAAATGCACTGGATCTTATTAGATCTTTATTGCGGTACTGCAAACCGAAATTATTCGGTACACGCCAGACCACCAAGTTGTAGCACACTGCACGATTCAACGAATTTGTTTTGGAGATTAGTTTTGCGAATGTTTTTCGTCGGTTGAAGAAATGTGAATATGAGCGATGGACTGGAGTAATTCCTATTTTTCTACGGCTTAATTTCAGCGGAAGATGGTACCGGTTCTCTGACATTTCATTGGTTGTTCGGTTAATCACGTGATTGGCCAATGACCAATGGAAACACGCGGATGAACACACGTGAACTTTGGCTGTAATTTCGCCGTGTGACGTTTGATGGGAATAACCTGTGTTGTGTTTTTGGGCGCCAGGCAATTTTTAGGCTGCTGTGTTAATGGTGTTAACGAATTGGATTGGGGAGTTATTATTATTATTTTTTTTCTTTTGTTTTTGGGCCAGAAAGCAAAATGTGTTTTTGAGTGAGCGAGCGAAAACTGTCGGTGCCTTGTTAGGATAATGCCAGCAATGTACGTTCTCACACATAAACACCACTCACCGAGTTCTATATATACCTATATAGGTTACGTCGTCCATACATACACATTACAACTATTATTATTATTATAACATATTATATATACCCATAGACGGATGTGATGTGCCTAGAGTTGATAAAAAACAACAAAAAACACCCACTCTCCTTTCACGATCCGGATCCAACTTTTTTTTCGCGCCTCATCCCAATGGATCCACACTTGGTTCACGTGGATAAAAAACTTGTGCACGTCTGAAGCGAATTACAGAATACATTTAGGATTGTTTGGCTTTTTAGTTTGATTGCTATTTGGTTTACCAAAGAGGACGTATCTCTATATACAGGAAGCTAAAAAAAAATAGCTCGTTCGTCAAAATAAATAATAATTTCATAAAAGTCAAATAATTTTCACGGAATTTCAATTTTTTGGAGGTTGAATCCTAAAGTATAGAAAATTGAAAAATGTATTTTACATTTAAACAAAATCCGTTTTGCAGCTTTATTATTATTTTTTAATTATGGGGTTTTTCTGGTATTTTTTTGTTATTTTTATGGTATGGTAGACATTTATGAGAACATAATAAGTGTGGTTTTTTTTTAATTCGCTTCAGATTTTCTGCCGTTTTTTGTAAACTTGGAAAGGGTAAAAACCTGCATGGTTGTTTCTCGAAGCGTCAACAACTGTAGAGATCAGCAAACAAGCAGGACCTCGTTTGCATTGGGTTTTTCAAAGTTCCTCGGTTCGGGCTGCGTTTTTAAATCCACGTTAAACTCTGCGACGAATTTGGCCTGGCAACCTGGAAATGAAAAACGCAGCCTTATCTCGAAGAACTTGGAATAAATGGGTGCATGTACAACAAATAAATGGAAATTTCGCAAATCGCACACTCAAGTCAAGTTTCCCTCCCGAATTGCTGTTTGAGAGCCGAAGCCTCCTCGAGACTCATAACCACGTTCAGACGTAGATTCTTTAACACTAATTAAAAGATGAACCCGTCAGCCATATACTTGCAGTATTGTAGCAGGCTTTGTATATATTTATATATGTTTAGTGTGTACAATTGTAGAAATTGTTCGTTTTTTCCCCACCCCCCTCAATCTTTACGACACAAGGTTACTAAAAATGCCCAGACACTGCTAAGTTGGGGGTCGCTTGTTTATTGGTTGATATAATCGGGGTTGAGTTGTGTCACCATCGCGATGATGACGATTTCTTGTTCGAGGCAAAACGATTTTTTTCCCGTCGTGTCTACTGAACTGAACTTGAAATATACATTTTTTTGGGAATCATTCGAACCGTTGACATTTTTTGTTGATTTTGGAATAGTCGACAAGAATATTCATTGATTTATTTTATTTTTTATTAGAGTTCCAATTGTTCAAGTTTGACGTTGAGGCAAGATCAAGTTACCTCATGGAAACATGTGTTCTCAAATCTGCTCTGAATATTTGAAAAATATGTAAATCTTTTTCCTCCATGCATTAAGAATATTATTTTCCCTTTAGAGAGAGTGACCCCATCTGTTTATTTGTTGTTTTAATGCGACATTTGAGGATCATGATAGGAAATTTGAAACACAAAACTATATTCTTGTTTGCTAAATTTGCAAGCGTACAATATAATGTTAATTATTTTTATTTTCCAATATTAGCTATTGCACGTACTATTTGAGTAGATAGCTTTCCCTTTTTGAATAAATAAAATGGAATTGAAAGTGTTGACTTACACGAGAGCAGAAGATTTTAATTTAACATCTGCTCTCTGCATTTGAAGGTTCCCAAACAGTTCAGTAGACATGATAGAAGAGCAAATTTCAATGTTGCCGTATGATCTATTTTGATCGCCGACGAAGATTGTTTATGGCTGGCGTTTTCATAGATGATGACGTAGGGTTGAAAAAAAAAAGTGTATGTATTTCGGGTGTTGTTCCCCCACGTACGATTCTAGTACAATATTGTGTGAAAAGTGAAAATAGGAAAGATTTGCAAAGAGTGTGTCGCCCAAACTGGGCGCAGTCTTTTGCTGCGTGTGAAGGTTCGATTAGGCACCGGATGTTCACTTATTGTATGTGCTGCGCTGGAATCGTTGCAGCTCAATTTTTTTATTTTTGTTTTTCAAAAGTGTAAACTACAAAAAAAAAAGAAGAAAAAAAATAGGAAAATTCTTCGATATTAGTTCAATTTTTTCGATTGTTGAACGGTTGCAGCTTGATCAATGAATAGTTATTTTTTTTCGCACTTCCCAGCTACAACGTGCAATTTTCTCACTCACACTGTTGTGCAATAACTTCACGCATTTTTTGGTTCACGACTCATCAGTCGACAGAATGGCCGCCATTTTCGAAAATGGTCTCTGCGATCCTATTGGTTATGCGCCAGTCGCCACCAGGTGGCGTGTGTGTTCGGGTAGCCAATAAAATCGCAGAGAACCATCCTGAATCAAGGTGTCATTTTTCTTTCATGAAAACAGCTTTAGGTTCTTTCTTATCGTAAATCGTTGACTTTCGAAATCGCACTCTTATTCACATATCTATTTCCAAAGATTTTTTTTATGTTTTGATACTTAAAATATTATTTTTGTACGACAAGTACTTGTAAAATTTGTGTCAATTCGGTTTTGCGAAGTTTTTGTTTGGGAAGCTCAAGCTTATTTGAAGCTGATTGTTAAAAAGTCAATTTTGACGGTTTTTATTTTATTGCTTATTGCTGTTAACTGTGCAATCGTACAAAAATGCGTCAAGTTATTTAAACCTTACCTAAAGAGTAGCTACGGTTTTTCGTGAGAAATATCCCTTGTAATTTTTGCAATATTTTTGTTGGTAATTCGGAATATTATTTACTTCTTTGCTCTGAAATCTGTGTAGCTAAATTCTCAGAACCTGATTTTTGGAGTTTCTTTTTTTGTTTGGCATTTTTTATTTCTTCGTTTTATCTCTTAAAGATAGTGGCAGCTGCAACGTTGGAAAAAAATTAGTGATTTTTGCCAAATATTTTGACCGTGTAAAAAAGCATATACACTAATGTCATGTGAAACCTTGTTAGAATATTAAAGACTGGCTTGATTAAACAAAATACAATGGAAATATGTCATTTTATTTTCCTGTAGTTTCCAAAGTGATCACAATAGTTCTACTTTTAAAGCACAATATAGAAAGCATCTCGTGCACCTTCATGCCTTTAGACAATGGATCTTTGAGCGTTACATATAGTGCAAGATTAATAAACAATTTATTCCTCACATGCAAACAAAAGTTTCAGTTTGTTCTTCATAAAAAGTGTGTTCATAAATTTTTTGTCTTCTGAAATTCTTTAGCCGGCATAATTTTTCAATTTTGATTGACCAGATTCGCTCCTGTTGAAGTGATCTAGTTAGGTATAGGGTGCGTAGTGCCTTTGGTTTGGATTTCTCAGAACCAAAATAGGGATCATGAACCAAATCACCGCCAACCCAATTCGATTCGAATCGAAAAAATTTCAAAAGAGAATAAATTCGAATGCTGAGTGGATCATCGGCTGCAGGTTTTTTCACGAAAAGGGATTTTCTTTCATCAATTTTAGAAGGTAAGTTGAATATTTGGGCAAATGCAGTCACGGATTTCATCAATGCAGTTAAGTTGCGCTTCAAATCAAAATGTTTTACGTTAAAATTCACGCTACTTCGGGTTTCAGTCGATTGGTCCATCAAGAAGGGGTTCGCTTCAGTTTCGTATACCCGCTTGATCGCTTTCAAGCGTGAAACCGTAATAAAATGAACACCCATGCCATTTAGGAATCAAGGGGAAAATACAATAAATGTTGGAAGGAATTGATTAAATGTTTATTGGGTAAGGACGTTGAAAACAGGTTGGGCAGATGATCTAATGGCAGCTACCAATAAATTAAAAAATCTGGAACAAGCTTGAATTGCCGCCATTTTTGATTAAGAGCCCACCTTACATTATGTGGTTTATTCGATTCGTCACTAATGTCGCTATGGTACGAGTCGCATATTGCAAGGCGTGCGATTTGGAACAGGATCAAATTCATGCAATCTTGTGTCTTTCCGAATGGATAATAAGTGGATTTGTTCTTGGTCCTAAATCTACGACTGCGTTTCTGCATGGCTTAGATGGCTTAGATGGCTTGTCGGATGACGCCATCTGTTGACAAATTGAACAAACCATAGTTGGTGGACACGAGGCCATAAGCGCGATTAAATTCTGTATTATTTGGTTCTTATTGCTTATTTTGTGCTCGGCCTCTCGATAAAGGAATTTGTATTTCGTTTTCTAATTATCATATTTTTCTTTTGTACTTTACAGTGCTTCAGGGTTTCGTTGAATTCAGAATTTGGCATGGAATCAGCTGGGCAAGTAATTTTGTGCTTCGTGATTTCCAATGAATTTATTTTCTTCAGTTGAACACTTTGCGTGTTGCACAAAACCAATATACTTCGGGTTTTTTAGTTATTTCAACTTATTCAGTTAAAATTATCGCGCTTTAATCACCATTTTTCATAATTAATTGCAATCTCGTTCCTCATAATCTTTTCGGTTCGGTGGTTTAATTCAAGTGCTTCGAATAGTGGTGGGTTCTTGTGCTCACAAGCTTTGGGTTTCTTTGGTATTAAATTATTTAAGCCCCTGCCTGTAGTCGTTAATGTTTTATTTTTATTTTTTGTCCTAGACGTCGTTTACTTTTATTCTAATATTGTGTAATAATTTGTCGTGACGCAGAGACCCAAACGTTTCTATGGATGCCAGAGGCGATTCTGAGAATTCGGCCAGTGCGCCATTTTCCTACGAGGCTAACGAGCTGCTCGCTCAGTTGGACGAGAAACGGCAAAAGGACAAGGAAATGCTGAACAACCTGCGGCAGGCTTTGATGAAGCAGGTTCGGTTTTTACTAGTGTTTGGAGACAAAATTAAGCTTTTATCAAACATTCCTACTTCAGACATTGCTATGAAAAATAGCTATTTAGAAATTGCTATAAAAGTAACTATTGAGAAGAAAAAAAATTGCAAAGAAAAATTGGACGTAGAACTTTGCACTGTATAATGTTCATCTTATTTAAAATCCACAGTATGTACGCGTATGGAGACAAAAATACCAAATAAAATTGAGACGTACTTGTGCATTAATATTCGTCGAACCGAGACGAGTCAACGATGAACGAGATTGTGAAATTAAACACAAAACGATACCGTCGTCGCAGATGGCAGTACGCAGCGGACTAGTCTCACGAATTTAGTTTCTATACTCCGCGGGTTCAACTAATCGTTGTTTTAGGTCTGAATTTAGAACCTAAGACACGTACAGTAATTATCATGCTTTTAACATCAGCATGACTTTATCATTTTGTGTTTTAATTTACTAATTTCACAATCTCGTTCATCGTTGAATCATCTCGGGTCAACAAATATTAATGCACAAGTACGTCTCAATTTTATTTGGTATTTTTGTCTTCATACGCGTACATGCTGTGGATTTTGAACTATTCAGAAACACGTTATCAAAAATGACTGTCCAGAAATTGCTATTAAAAAATTAGAATGTAAACTACTCACGAAAATTACGAAAACTGTCCCATATATGCGAAAACTGACTGTCCAAAATAACAATTCAAATACAACTATTTAAAAGTAACTATTCAATTAACAACAACAATTCAAAAATGACCATGTAAATAACTTGAAAAAAAAATGACAATTTGTAGTAAATATCAATAAATTCATTTATTACGGCCTTGGGAATGAAATTTTCGCTGCCACCAAAGTATCTGTGACAACTCAACGAATTGTTCAACGATCATTAATTATTTTAAATCAATCAAGCCAAACTGCACAGTATAGACATATTATTTATTTACATGTATAAGAAAACGATGGCAATATTGCCACCTCACTGCCAATGACACTGTTTCATTCACACCTGATGACAGGTGGATGTAATCATGTTGTCGGCGGAGACGGCCCTGCACCAGGCGCAAGCTCGATTCGACGAGCACTCTGCCAATCAAATCAACACCCTCGAAAAGAACATCGATGACATCGACAGACTCGAGTTGGAGCTCAACAACTTCAGGGCGGAGATGGGACGCTTCTATCAGGAGCTGACCAAGAGAGCCACTGGCGGTCAATGAGTGAACCCCTCAAGGTAGCAACAAAATTTGACATAGAATTAAAAACTCAGTATGCCGCGGATGAATAAAGCTTTTGATGGAGTCCTATAAAATCGATACTTCGTTAATATACTTCGTCAATACTTCGGTAATAGACGATAAAATTCCAACTAAAGCTTTTTATTCCGCGGCATAATGAGTTTAAATTTTTTATTGTTAGTTTCTAACGTACAAATTAAAAACTCAATATGCCACGTATGTATAAAGTCCCGCAGTCTATTTTCTAACATACGAGTGTATGTACGTATGTATTTGGGATAATCCGTGTAAAAACTAAAAAAACTGTTTAAAAACTGTCAACATATTTCAGTATGTCACAGTTCACCAATCCTCCCTATGTAATATTGGCGGATTTTTAAAATTTTCTCTTAAGTTTAATTTTTTTTCAATCGAAATCTGTTTACCTCTTTTTCAAAGCTACTTTTCATAGCTCACAAAATACGGTCCTCCTCGAATATTTTGCTGGAATGTGGTCGCTTTAGACGCTTCAAAGCTTGTTGGTGGTTATTAATTTCGCTATTTTTTTAATAATTGCTTTCATTTCTATTAGGAACTCGTTTTGCACTTCAATATTTTGTTAAGCGGTTCGACAGATCCTTTTTGCCTGCTATAATTATAACAAGGTTTGTGCGACATTGACTTTTTGAACAATTGAAACAATTGAACTGTGTTCAATTGTAAATATGCCACTAGTATACACTCATAAGTTTAAATATGAAAGTAAATACCTACTTTAATTTGACTTGTTCATGGTGGTTAAAACAGTTAATAAACATTTTAATTTTCCCAATGGCAAAGTTGATGTGTGTCACATGTGTGGTCCAGTATTTCAAACTGTGGATGAATTTTTAAAAAATACGTCAAATTACATTATACATGATACGGATGTTTCAGATATGACTTCCCAAACATTTCTCGCTTTTGTCTGTTTGTTTTTGTCAGCGCCTTAGCCAGAGTTAAAAATTCCGTTCTCCAAATTATTGTTGAAATAAGGTTCACAATATTATTATAATTTACATTCATATGATGCCAAGATATACAGGATATGCACAAAAAAAGGGTACACCAAAATCATAATAACAGATCTTGGCGAAAAGTTGACCGATTTTCTTGAAACTTGGCATGGGATCGACACCTTATCGATCGACACCTTATTTTCAAATTTCTTGCGCATAGACGATACTGAAAAAAATTCTGTCAACGCCGTCAACATTTTAGTCGTACCGTCATCTTGATTCCAAATAGCGTTCAGTGAGACGTGCGAATTGCGTTATTTTTTTAGGTAAAACAAAAAAAAAATATTGTGTTAGCGGTTTTTAAAAAACCTTCTTAATAAATTATAACCGAGAATTGATTCAGACACGGTGAGAGTCGTGCGGAAAGCGGGAGACCAAGAAGGGCCCGCAATAAAGATAACATGGCAGAAGTCGACAGTTGATTTTAAACCAGGAAAAATGTCCTTAAAGTTACAAAAGTCAGCTAGAAATTGTTTGAAAGACTGGTATTTCGAAGTCATTTGTGCAAGCGTAAATAAAAATTTGTTTTCAATTTGAATTGTTTTAAGAAGTCTGCATGCCATCGCCGCAATAGATGCGAAAGTCTCTCAGCAGAGATTTCAAAGTCTCCTAATTTATTATAAAAAATTTGGACACTTTAAAAAAAAGTTCAATTATTAATTTGTCTTCAATTAGTTTAGGTATATCTTCAAAAATTTTCAATGCATTCTGTAAACATTTGCTCAATTTGTAGCCAAAACAATTTGGGGTACCCATTTTGGTGCCCATCTATAATTATAAGATACAGTTCCCTACCTTTGTCATGCCTAACCTTGTCCTCAAAGGTTTTCTGTACATCTCATCAAGTGGCCATACACA
>JAUJYS010000565.1:0-22207 GCA_033995665.1 Melogona broelemanni
CGCGCCCCACTCGACACCGTATTTTCAGGTCGCTCATGTCTTGAACGTGTAACTTTGCCAACGCATTTTCTTAAAGCGCTAACTCTTCAGATAGAAATTTAATTTCATTGGTCACTGTGTAGAGCGTAGGTATACCAGTATGTTGTTACCAGTTACCAGTTTGTTGTACCTCTTATGTGTAATTTCGTAGAATTTAACAATTTTTTGAAGTTGAAAATTTAGCCCATTCAAGCGTGCTTACGATTGACAATTTTTCCTTCGAGAACTCAGTCACTTTCTTGAAATTAAAAATTTAATTACAAATTGATTTCACAAAGGATAATATTGTGTTCAATTTTGTGATTATCCGTTTAAAAAATAAACAAATTACAGCTTGGGGATAGTGACGATTTTTTTTTTGTTATTTTTGGTCAAAACCAGCATTTCTTTATCTTATTTCTTTCGGCTACACATATGATTTTTAGACCAGACCTGTCTAAGACCTGTCTACGAGCGTATTTGTTGGAGGATAATATTGGGTTCAATTTTGTGATTACATTCTCAAATTTAACATCTGGCAGAAGATTTTTTATTTACTATGCACGGTTAAAATTCGTTAAAATTTAAATAAATGTTTGTTTTTAACGTGGAAATTTATCAAGTACTGTTTTCCTTCGGGACTCCACTATTTTCGGTTTTAGCCAGTTTTTTTGTTTCTTTTTCATTTTAATGACGATTTGTTTGAGCTATTTTTATAATTAAATATTATTTTTTTACATTTTAACCCATGTTCAGTGTCAAGGAAGTTTGCCGCTTTCTAAGCTTCAACGAAGTTACCCATAATTGCGTCGCCGCGGCCGATCAAACTCCACATACTCACCTTGAATCGTAGCTCGTCGGATGGCGATTTGGCGTAAGGAATTCCGACAAACGCGTTAAAAGATCTTCCTCCATCGCTCTTCAAAACCATGCCCTGGACGTTGCCCGGCTTGATGGCGACAACCGGCGTGGAATCGGCCGAGACGTACGACACCACCACCATCAAGGCGGTCACAGCCAGAAACGCAATTGACAACACCGTCGACATTTTCAATTCGTATTTTGACTTTTACCAACCGCGCGCCGTTAATAAAATTGTCAAATATAGCCTGCGCGCTTGCAACAACAAGTCCGATTTGTGTGTCGGTAAGCGCTTATCGCAAAAAAATATTCGGGCGAATTGTGAGCCCAGAAACCGGTATTTCGAATTTATGCTCACTCACCCTGTGCGTGAGGCCGCACTCGCAGATGACTTAAATATATTTTGGCCTTGTCCGCGGCTTTTATTCAAGCGGCTATATATACTGTCTTGTCCAACTCTTTCTTTTTTACAAATTATAACCTATCAAGGACGAATGTGCTGCGTGCCGCGTGAACGAGCAAGCGTGTTTGGCGGGCAGACGATCTGATCGCTGTTCTCTCAGCCCGTCAAAAGTTCGGTTGTCACGGTATCGATCTTAAGGTCGATTCCCGTACATATATTCGGCGAGGTGAAATCTCAATTTTTGAAAACGGACCCTGGGTTTTGATAATAAGTGGCGTACTTTTCGTCAGTTGGCAGGTGGCGACAAATAGCAAAGAATCATTCGTTTATTTAAATGCATGACAGTGCGGAATTTTTTTTTACAGAGGGGTACATTTTTACTAGTCTCTCAGCATGCTGCGAAATATTGAAAGCTTAGGTTCAATTATATCATTTATTTTTTACAAGTCACTGACGCACCACATCCCCCCCCCTTTCCCGTGCCCAAAAAAATTGAAATGTGTATTAATATATGAGAAAAAATTATTATTATAAATATCTGTCAACTATGACAATAATTATATTTATAATAATCAATTTTTTATTAAATATTAATACGCAATTGAAAATAGACGATGAATGTAACCTAAGCTTTTAATATTCTGATGCATGCTGAGTTTATATCTTATGTCAAATATAGGCTATCGCGCTAGGAGAGATTAAGTTTTATCCGAAATCATACACGACCAGTACCTCGGGATCGACTAACGAAAGTCCGAGCCGGGAATCGAACCCGGGTTCGCCGTACGACAGGTCCTACCTCAGGGATATACCCTCTGGGCTACGACGACAACATTTAATTCATTAGCTAATGTACTTTGTATAAACACACTTGGTCTAAACACCATAGCGCAGGTGACAAGTGTATTATTAAACTCGTCAATCATCTCGGCTTTGTATAAACACACATGGTCTAAACACCATTGCGTAGGTGACAAGTGTATTATTTAATCGTTAATCATCTCGGCATGCTTCTGTACTTTTATAAATTAAAGGTGACGGCTCGCAGAATAAAGGTCCCTGCTCGCAGTACTTTACCGTCATATTCCAATTCACAAGTGAGAACTCTTTGTGGGCGAAATTCCAATCCTATCGTTTTAGTTGAAGGTTCTTCGATAGTTATTCGATCATCGATCAATTAAATCTGCATCGAACAATATCTATTCAAGAAAAAGCCACCTGAGGGTATTCGACAGATACGATCTTGCAATGCTTATTGTCATCGATAAATGACGATTACGGGACGATATTCTGTATTTGTTTCTGGTTTGAAAATTGTAATTTTGGAAAACTAGTAAAAATAAAATATACCTCTAATGCCAAATTTCCCTAAATATTTTTATGCGCCGGTTTCTCAAGGTAAACGAATTCAAATCAATTAATTTTGTATTACTTATTATTAAAATTTATTCACGTACAGTAGGTATAATTATAATTTTGTATTTATGAGCCAAGCGGTGGTCGGTTGAAAAAAACGCCAAGATATGGTCAGTTGCAAAAAAAATGTTAAAAAAAAAGCTTCATGTATTTGCCTCGCAATTACAACAATGGCCAAATTAAATGAATGCAGATATTTTTTAATATTTTAATAGCAATCCTGTCTTAATTTCGGAATGCGTTTTATTCTCGTGTTTGTTGTTTGCTGGCGACATCACACAGTCACAGTGTGGCTAGAGAGGATTCAGTCTGTTGAGTTGCAGCACCCCAGTTTCGAATGACATGTATAAAGTTACATTTATATTTTTTTACTGCATGTTTTTTTTTATTTAAATAGTCTCACTAATTGACCGCCGACTGAATCCACATGTCACTCACATGCCACGTAAACTGAATGTGTTTGAGCTGAACTTTGACAAAATTGAAATTATAAGTCATAATTAACTCATAATTAGGTTTTACTCATAATTATGAAATTTTAATTTTTAATTTTGGCCAACTGAATGCATCTCATTGTTAGCATCCAGAGGTTGAATTTAGATGTTATCTTTTGGGGTTTGTTTGTCAGTGGATATTTCAAATGTTCATGGATTAAAATGTGTACAATTCGAATATATTTCTCAATTCGTACACCCAAAAATGCGTTTAGAACAAAAATTACTCAAGAGTTATGCGAATACGTATTTATTGCATTAAATCGGATAATTACGAGAATATGAATATTTGACCGATAATGAAAAATTGGGAAATTACTTTATTCCTAGTTAATAAAATTTAAATTTAATACTATAATACAAACAAAGCAGGTTACCAATCATGGGCTCTGTGGCGCAATGGATAACGCGTCTGCCTACGGAGCAGAAGATTCCAGGTTCGAATCCTGGCAGAGTCGCAAATTTTTTTTCGTGTTCTATATTGTATTCGTTATAAAAACATTTTTGTATTTCACTTTAATAAATGTGCAATGAATGACTGCAGTTGACGACTGATACACTAAAATACGAGTTCGTAGATGGTAGAAATCCAGGGTATGTTTTAAATACTGCGGCAAACTGAGTTTTAATTCGGTATTCGGAATGAATCCGTATATTTAAATGTTAAATGACTGCTATATATACATGTTAGTAATCAGGTAAACCTATTCAACAGGGAGAGAGTTCAGTTACTTCTACGGAGAACGAGATTCCTGGATCCATTGGGTAACTTGTGCTTCCCAAAAGTCCACTTCATCTTTCATCAATCCAGACTCCACGCTGGGGTGCGTTTTCAGTTCCAAGTAGGGCCTGCTGGTGATATCATAGAGTGGCCAGGAAAGACTTCCGTTTGCGATCTTGTACTCTAATTGATTTTTCCTGGTAGCGTCGAATTCAATTTGATAAAAGTTACTGCCGACATTAAAGTGACGCAATTAAAGTTTACGCAACATGCAAACGATTCTTAGTTAGCTAGGGGTTCGTCGTTGGAATTACTCAGCGTTGGGGGTTCGTTCCTTTTGAAAAGGAACCCGTTCCAGTTCCCGTTCCTCCCATGAAAAAGGAACCCCCTTCCTGTTCCTGTTCCTACAGAAATTAAAAGGAACCTGGCCGGTCCTAGTTGCTTTTCAAAAGGAATTTCGAACTTTTCCGTTCCTTTTCCGATCCTTTGCAACATGCAAAATTGAAAATGCTTAAAAAATATTTGAAAAGAGATGCCGGGGATGGCAATAACCAAATTGAAAAATCGATTTTGCACTGTGTTAATAAAAAATAAGATTCAAAACTCAATATGCCAAGGATTAATGAAAGCCTAATATTGAATCCTTCCATTCGTTTATCTGACGCACAACCGATCGACGACAAATCCCCATTCGAAAACCCTCAGATCCCCTTCAACCCATCCCCCTACCAAAAAACAAAACCAAAAATGTAAATTATTAATTTCACATAATCATCGCCACGGTTGACAGTACACATGTTTCGAATCATATTTTTTACATCTGACTATCGCGCAAGGGGAAATTTAAATTTCTCCGAAAACATACACTGTGTTAATAAAAAAAAAAATTTTACTCCTTACTGCTTGTTTGCAAACTGGATCCAAACGTTGCTCATGATTTCATTGACTTGGTGGTCGTCCGGATGCAAATAGCGAATGTCGTTGCGATTAACTGGCATGGACGAAAAATTAACATCGAACTGAATGCTGAGCTCATCCGCGTGCGAACTGTAATTTCCTGTAATTGAGAAAGAATTAAAATAAAACCAGAGAAAGAGATAGCGACTGAAGGACATGTCTGAATACTAGATATTCTTAAATATTCAATGAATACATTACGACAACAATTATTGAAATAAAAATGCGATTTGTTTCGCGACTAAACTCGCACTCCACTTTCACAACATGGGTTTTTGCGAATTCGTGTAATGCTCCAACCCACCCCGGAGGACACCGTCAGGTAATGGAAAGGCGGGAAGCTCCGTTCGGTGCGTAAAAACGTAGGTTTGCACCGGAACTCCAGCTTCCACGAGGTAGTCGATGGTCTTCACCACTCCTGAAGAAATTTTCGCATCGCCCATTGCCTGAAAAGGTAGACAAGGCAAATTTATAGGACTCGTTCGCCGCCATTTTGAAAAACAGTGAAAAACAAAGAACTAAATGGTCTAGAAACAGCGTGTACATGACTCCTCGAATCGCCCTCTGATAAAACATGGAACCGACAAAAAATAAAAAAAAAGATTTCGAAAACAATCAAACCTTTACTAAATCTCGTTCGAGAGATGTGTGATCCTCCACGTTGCTGCCATCGAAATACTTTTCGACGATTTTTTGGCAAACGTCGGTCATGTTACTTTCAATGTCATAGCCCCATGATAGGTGTGTGCAGAATTGATCATCGAGGTATTTCTGTCCTTTTATTTTTGTAGCTGACATAACCTCTTGTGATGAATAACGAAGTAAACAATTAAATGTTATGTAAAAAAAAACTTCCTCGGAAAAAAATTAGCTGAATTAGGATCTCGATATTCCGCATAATAATAAAGCTAAAATTGAAACGCAACAGAAAAACAAACGACTGGTCAATGTGGACAAGCTCCGCAAACTAAACACATTTATCAGGCACAAGCTATTACGAAATACATCGACGTGAGCATACAGCATATTTTTATCTGATATGCTGACATAGAAGCTGACGAAAAAAATGAATACACACTGGATTCGGTCCCAGAAGATCTGAATCCAATAACTGATACCATAACCATTTCACCACTTCAAACTTTCTGAAATTTAACGATTGTTTTAAGTAAAGTACTCTTATATCACGAAATTTTTCGGATTTAAAAAATTTGATAGATCCTTGTCAAAACTTGATAGATAAAAATGTTCCGTGAGACTGAGCTGCGCATAAAATTTCAGTTCTTTAAGAACATTGGAAAGTATAGTTAAAAAGAACATCAAAGGTGCTGAAACAGACAGACAACACAAGTCAAGTTTCATGCCAAGGTAAATAAAAGGTTGTAAATATAAATATTCCAATTATCCGCACATTCATATCGATATTTCGATTTGGAAAAACAAGGAATCGATAGTCGAGTAATACGTACCGAGTACAAACCCGTACCCTTCGTTTTCCATAATTCCCATAATCATCGGTACTTTGTTGACGAAGTTGCCTGCCTGGATGAGTTTTCGCGGCTCATCGGGTAGAAAGTCGTCGTGGGCATTGTAGGTCGGCGAGAAATTGGGCAACGGTAAGACTCCAGTCTGAGCGCACAAAATAAAGTTGCTTTGCGTGGTTATCAATCTACACATTTCCAAAGCAGAATTCAGGTGTGTAGAGTCAGGGTTCGATTTTCGAGGGGTCAGGGGGGTTTCCTTCCATTTTCAGTTGCCCAGAGTTTCACTTGCCGAGAGTCAAATGTCTCGGGATATTGCAACATATCTAAAGTTGTTATGTCATAACCTTATAGACCAGTTAATTATTACTTTTTCGATCTTTAAAGCTGCCCAGGATTGAATATCATAAGTCAGTCAATTGCTTACGTGTAAGCTGGCCGTAGCCATAACGAGATCCGTCACTGATGAGTTTTTGAAGCATTCGAACAGTTCCTCGGTAGTTGTGGTGGATCCGCAGTTTATGGCGGCGCTGGCTCGCCGTGCTGTATCAAGTCCCTCTCGTTGAAATGCCCAGTGGTTCATGGACGAGCCACTCTGACCAATGGCGCTGCCAAACAATCCTAACAAAACAACGAGCTATAAAACAACTAGCAACTAACTGTGTAAAAGTAAAAAGTTCCCGTTCCAACAGAAATTGAAAGAAAACCTAACTGTTTTTAGATTTTTTATTATTATTTTTAAATTACCGTAGTGCATAGCGCACTACAGGATTACTGCACCCTCGTGTCTCTATGGAGATATGTGAGGCCAGGGAAGGGAAGGGGAATTGGCAGATGGAATGCAGGCTGCAGGACAATCTGCAAACAATAAAAGGAGCGACTGTTCCAGTTCCTCACAAACGTCCCTTCGTAGGAAAAGGACCCTAGGCGTTGTAAGTTTTTTCAGAAAATGAACTCGCTCCTAGGAACGGAATTTTTCCGTTCCGTTTCTACCCAACACTGCCATATAGGTTCAACAGCAACAGAGTGTGGCTTTTCATAATTGACCATTGAACTTTGACTTAAAGGGACATTTTTTGTTCCATACCTTTGGACATGGGCGAAAGAATATGGTAGAGTACAGAAGCGCTCCCGGCGGATTCTCCGAAAATGGTGACCTTGGCTGGATCTCCTCCGAAAGATTTGATGTTTTCCTGAACCCACTTCAACGCCAGGACCTTTCAGTGATTCAAGTTGCATTACGTTAACTTCAGTTTTTTTTTACATTTACATGGGGAATAATCTATTCGAAGGTCAGCAAATATTATTTCGCTTGTACCCATTTTGGTCAAACTGAAGTCGGGGTGTGACATTTCGCAGATATCTAACGTTCTCTGAAACAAATTTTCGCAGTTTTCATGTCACGTCACCGTACGTTTATTAAAACCCAAATCTCGCTCTAAAAATGTAATTTAAATACTGCCCATTGCGCTTGTAAAATAGCAAACTCGATGAAATCGAGTTCTTATAATGTTTCCGAAATATTAATCAACTTATCGTAAATTTATTGAAATTATATTATTTGTAGATGCCTACCTGATCCTGCAAACCAAAGTTGCCAGTCGATAGTTCATCTTCCGTGTCAAGAAATCCTGGAAAAAATGGAGATGACTTAAACATTTGGATATAATTATTTTACACAGCCACTATCACAACCTCATAATTTTACATATACGCCATTATCACAACTTCACAAAACATTTATTCAATAAGCCAAGTAATAATGTTTGCAACACCTACCTAGCAAGCCAAGGCGGTAGTTGAAGGTGACCAATACGACATCGTGATCCATGTAGCGGTGAGGTCGGTTTACGAGAAAAGATCCGGTTCCAAAGAAGAAGGCGCCTCCGTGGATAAATACAAGAACTGATAATCCGGGATTCGTAAGGGTGGTCGGGAGCTAGAAAATAGAACATTTTCTTTGTTTATGGCAATAAACATCTGAAATTTAATAAACTGTAATTTTAATATTATGATATATCATCGATGAAATGAGATTCAGCAAATTTATATTTTGAAATGGTGAGACGGTACAATTGGCAATTCTCCTGACTGTCCCTTATCAGTCGTGAAAATGATCGTATCTGATTTTGAAGAGACTACCTAATCTTTTCCAAAAAGCTGTTGCGCAAAGATGATTTAAAAATTAAATTTTAGGTTTATTTAAATTTTTCGTTAATTGAATAAATAGAATTTTGAATTTAGTAATTGAATTGAATTAATCTTTTAAAGTTATCTTTAGAAAATTATTTAAACAATTATTAACCTTAGTAAAATTATTAACCTTAGAATTTTTTTTGATGAATTAATCGAATTTTTAATCGAACCATTTAATTGAAATGGTTATTTTTTTTTGATTTTATTAAAATGGTAGACGGATTAAATAGCCTGCCTCAATACTCAATATGCCGAGCGTATCGCTGCCCAAGAAAACATGCATTGCTTGGGTGCCGTCAGTGATTGCCAACATTAGGGGGCAACGAGAAGCATTTCTCTGAGCTGTCGCAACCAAAAAAAAAAACGAAACGACCGTACTGTCGCAGCCCAGATAAATGTTTCGCATCATCTGAAGAATCACCCAATACCGTTGGCGTGTAGACGTTGATGCGAAAACAGTCTTCTTGTCCAATCGGCAGCCTCGTTTTCATGTTCGGTTGGGGACACGCAACAGTAGAGTCCATGGCCGGCAAAATTCTTTCCCAAGGATCGGCTGCCTCGGGAGGCTGGAAGTGAAATAAAATATCGTAGGTGAAAAGTTTTATGAGACTGAATAGTTGAGAAAAATTGTCTTTGTACTCTCCTTTTTTTAAAAGCGTGAACAATTGTATAACTAAGAAAATTTGCTGTTTCTTCATGAAGAAAAACGTCTACTTGTAAAATGAATAAATATCCGAAAATAAATATCATTTATCGTTGCGCGAAACATTCTAATTTTTACTATTTCATCTAAACAAAACAAAAATAAGTTTGAAAAGATATATTTAGAAAATGCTATTCAAAAATCGACATTTTCTTTTATCATGCAGCCGAATATTCTGGAAAGAATATTTCCAAATGATTGAGTCAACGTTCTTGAGATAAAATAAGAGAAGTAATCCTTGACCATTAGGGATTTTGTTACTTCAACGGCTCCTAACGAACTCTTTTTGTTCTTGAGATAATCAAATACGTGTTCGCTTTATGGGCAACTCTATTTGGAAAAAACTTTGTATAACCCGAATCGCGTTTCATTAGGAAAGTCCGTTTTCCAAACCATACCTTGAATCTCAGCTCACCGGTCGGTGGTTGCGCGTACGGAATCCCGACAAACGCGTTGAACGGTCGCCCGCCCGAGCTCCTCAGAATGAGACCCTGCACCCGGCCAGCTTCGGTGTTGATGACCGGAGTTAGGTAGGCCGCGACGCGAGACGACAGGAGCGTCACGGTCAAGAGAGATAAGAACCATGCAATTGTCACGACCATTTTTTCCAATTTCTTGTCGCGTTCTACTTGGAACCGGATCGATTTTTATCAAAACCATGTGAATCAGCTTACAGAAACTGTAAAATAAAACTGTTAAGTTCCTTTACTATTTTTGTGTCTTATAATAAGCACAACGGTGTGGTTTGAAAAGCAAATGTGCAAAAAAGCAAGTGTGCAAGTGTGCAAGAAGCAAGGTCGCCTATTCCGTATAAAAAGAAAAGAAAACTTGCTCTAAATGGCCGTAAGAATGGCTATTAATTCAAGTTAGAAGTTCATAAAGTCGAAAATTATTTTCTAATTGAGAGTTTGCTAATGTTTACGTTTATGTACGTCCAGCATGGCGCCATTTCTCCCTGCGCTAACATTGAAAATCGATATCTGTAGTGGACAGAACAAGCAACATTAAATCCAGAAACACGTTTTTTCACTTTGCATTCTTTCGGTGAAAACGTTATAATTTTTTTTTTTTGCGTGGCAAAATCGCAACTTAGCTATTGACTTTTTGCATCATGGCCGGCGGTTTGAACGGGTGGCCTTCAATTTAAACCTATTTGTCATGTAGCGCCCTTGGTGGCGATGAATTGCTTGGATTCAAACGTGGCAGTCCCCAAGCCTGTGGATACATCAGCGCCAACGGTATTTTTTTACGCTAAAAAAATACCACTTACCTGTACGCTTAAAGCTATGATATAAGGTCACATAGGATGAAATAGAAAAAGGCAGGTATTCTAGACATCAATTATTTTATCAGCTTTTTTCTCAGAAAAAAATGCCTTCTACAAACACATGTACATCACTTGTGAAATGAATGAAAATCAAATTTACATCAAATAACAGAATAAAATAAACGATCACCGTATGTACAAAAGGAAATAATTACACCAACAAAAATGTATAATACATGTTCCAGAAATAATTCATAACTGTTTGTGTGTCCACATAATCCGAAAATTGTCATTAATGAGAGTATATTAGCAGCACTTTGAAAGTGCATATTTAAATTTAACCATTATATTAATAAATTATCGGAGAAATCGGATTCGGTAGTTGAACAGGTTAAATAATTAATGCATTAAGCCTAAATCGGTGTCTGTTAGGTAATTAGCAAATTTTAAATTATATAAAATTTTACAATCTCATAAAACATAAATAATCATCGTTGTCATAAATACGGTGTACACAACATGTGGAAAATTCGGTAACACAAATTCCATTTCTGAAATCATCATACAAGTTTGCATTGAATGCCGCAAGGTGGCGTCTACATGCGTGATTCCATCACGAATGTAACACGTTCACACGTTCCACGTTAGACGTGGCATTAAATGGATAACATTGATTAAATAAACAAGCTAAATTAATTAAATTAGTAATATAAAGTTAGATAGTTCAGACACTTTTAATCTGTCAGCTACTCCTCTGTAACTGACAGATTAAAAATGTCTGACTTCATACTACTGATTTATTTTATTTTCATCAGTTTTTCATTTAATTCTACATCTGGCTGCATCTTACAACCATCTATTGGCAGTTTGATACACTTTTCGAGTCAACAACATTTCACAAAAGTTTCACGTCGGTTTTTCCGTTAAACGCCGATTTTCATGGTTCGCTGATCAATTTATGGAAAATTAACTCTAAAATTGAAGCTTCGTACGCTCAGAACTACGATCAGAAAAAATGGTAAACGAGAGAATAGGTTAAACGTACAAGCTACTACAATCATACAAAATTGAAAAATGTGGGAGTGGAAAAATATGGGCCAAACTCAATCCCCTAGTTTGAGCGACAATCGCTATTTCATAAAAACCAAGTTCACCTTTCTGAAAAGGGAACTGCTACGATTGCTAAAAAAAAATACGACGCCGACAACGTACATAAAATGAGCCGGGAATATCAACTACTTTTGGGCAGCTTACGAAATTGTTAGGGGAATGTACAATGCTGTCGGAATTGTTATTCCCCATCGTGAATGGAGAAAGAAAAATGCAACTTGTTATATCAAGTTAGTCGTCTCGAAAATAGATAAGCAATTATTTCCATTCAATTCAATCCTGTACTCGTAAATTGTACAGATGTACATTACGTTGAAAAGAAGTAAGACTTCATTCGACAAACATTCTTTGCAAAAGTCGTTCGGTACCAGTAGACAAATAGTCTGTGAAAGTGATTGAGGCGATGGAAAAAATAAAATAGGCCCACCTACTTTAATGATTACGTCGATCGTAAAAATAATTGCATGCTGGCATTTATTAAAATTTCATAGAACCACAATAACCAAACTATCAAATCCCAAAAAAAGGGATTTACAAAAGTGGTCCATCGTTTTCAAAAAATTCATAAAATTGCCAGATAATTCATTTTTCTAGGGAAAGACTCTTCAAATTAAAGTTCTTGCGCTACTCCATTAATTAGAGGTTTCGGTCAACCGAACGAGATCATGAATGAAATTAGGGTTAGGTGGCGTAAGATGGAGACATCGTGACGATGGTTGAATTCAATGAATTATGTGTTTGATCGATTTACCGCCACGTCTACCATGACCGATGCACAAAGTGAACAATTGAGACGCGGAAATATTAACCCGTGCGCGCACGTAATTCGGGAATTTTTCCTCCCCGTGTGAATCGAGACAAACAGTGGTGTCGCCACAGTAATGGTGAACTTTAGGGAATGCCTGAAAGTGACAATGTGACGTCATACAAATTACGTTCGTCTTATTAAATGCTGCAAAAATGTGAACATTAAAATGAAAGGCAAATTCTTGTGGCAAATCTACTCGTGCTAAACAACTCGTTTTTCAATCGTTGACGAGTCAAAGAGTCAAAGGTGCAGCGCGAAAAAATGTCTTCAAAGATTACGATGGGGAATCATAAAGTTGGTCAACACTGGTCAACTTATAACATGTCAAGTTGAAGCTCAGAATTGTTTTCCCCCACTTAGTTATTAACGTAAAATCTGAGGAATGGTACAGGTCATATGTCTGGTCATACGCCTCAAGTTCATCACGGCAATAGATACAAGGGCACTGGCCTGTCACTAGCCCCTCTCCCATATTTACAAGCATTGGCAACTCTGGCAAAATCGTTCAACAGGGAAGCAATTTACATACATTCGATTTTCAACGACGTCGAGTTGCTCACACCAGTTGATCTTTCGCATATCATTCACACTCAAGTTATGGTTAACACAATCATACTATTATGCAGTCTAGCAGTTCATACACGTTCTTTGCAATAGGTTTGCAATGCGTCAGTGTTTCACCAATTTCGGTAGATGCAAAAAAAAAAAAAGGAACTAATCATAACATTGGTCACTACAATAGAATTGGAACACTACGCGAAGCGATGTCGAGGCAATTTTGAACTGTTACGGAATGTGATCAGACAACATCAACTTATTTGTTTTCATTTTTCGATAAAAGGGGAAAATAATTCAATGCTGCTCAATAGATAAAGAGCATTGAAAAACACAAATATGGGAAACGATGGTTAGAAGTTAATTTCTTAAATGTCGATAACAAGAGTCCAATAACTACCTTAAACCAAAACTCATGTGCAAAATGTCATTTTGTTTTTCGTGGAAATCTAGGTCTACAAATCTGACAAAAAAACGTCCAAGTTTGAAAACAAAAATAAATTAGTCTGGATAATGGAAACTTGCAACCATTTTGTCGCAATTTTAACAACATCCGGTTGGCCGATCGTTGCAAAAAAAAAATGATATACTATTGCGAAAATTAAATCAAAAGTTTTCCAGTTTTTTTAAACCTTTAAAAAATGTTTAACTGTAGATTTAGATACGCATTCCAAAATATGGCTTCGGAAATTTACTCAAAACAAAGGCTCCGTGTTAAGAAGCACTGAAAGAGTAAGAGTAAGAAAGAAAAAAACAAGCGCGGTTTCAAGGTCGATTAGTTTCGCAGAAGTTCATTTTCCCCCCTCTACATCTTGAATGTCTGTAAGCAACTGCTAACCAATTAAACATTCGATAGACGCAAACTTTCGAAACAGTTTTTTGTCAACAATCATTTTCGTTAGTACTAGTTAAACTATAAACGCAAGATAACAAGGTAACCAAATACGAGTAGGTGAATCACAACAACTGGAAAAAAATAAATAAAAGTTGTAGACTAAAAGTGTAATACTGGTCAGAGAATTAAAAGCGCAACTAATATAATTATAATTACAGCATACAGAGCACATGGGAGTTGGTCAGAAAAAAACATACACAAAACAACAAGCGCGAATAAAAACCGTGCGGATTCGTTGTATCACAAAGGGGAGTAATAGACGTAAAGGAAATTTTAAACGAATGATATAAATGTCCTCTTGTGTAGACTTGGGGGAAATTTCGGTGATGTCATTGTAAAATGGCTTTTTCGTACAATTTATTTATTAAACTGACAATTATTTTTCGTCCATTGTTTTTCACAAATTAAATGGCAGAGCTGCATCTCTGACACTCACAATGACGCGGTTCAAGCCAAAGTGGTGTACCAACTTTTACGTTTTTCTTTTATCTTAGTGAAGAAGAGAAACACGTCAAACATTTGCATAACGCCGACAGAAAGCAACACAAGTTTGAAAAACGTATGTGTTCATGGAGTAATTCTAATGGGTAGAGACCAACTCGTGCAAGTTTGAGAAAATCTTCGCCAGTAGTGACTAACCAAAATTGATTGTCATCACTAAAAGTTAACGAATTTAAATTATACATTTCGTGGCAATAACTAACCGTGTCTACATAGTCGCGTAATTACCATATTTTTAAAAACTGCGATACGACTATCATTTTGTGTTCAATTTCGCAATCTCGTTAATCGTTACTCGCTCGGTTCGGCAATTTTCAATTGCCGAAACCGAGCGAGCACACTTACAGGTAAGGTGTAAATAATAAAAGCTTCTCGTTTCTCAATTCGAGAAAAAGCGAGTTGTGGCACCACAATGGCTTAAGCCACTTCAAATATGAAGATTTGGATTACACATGGGGATTGTCCCTCCCCCAGTTACTGTCATCAACCATCATATTTTTTAATACAAATCCGCCACAATTAATGTGTTCGTCAGTTCGTAAGAAACGGCAAAGTTACGTCAGGGATTTTTTTTTTCTTTCTAATTTTTATTATTATTTTATTTTTTTTTGTATTTTTATTCTTTATTTGTGCTGGTCGATCGTATTTTTGCTCTTTCGTTCGACTATAGTCGAAATTCTAGTCACCGCGCTCTTTTCCCCCTTCCCCCCAACAAGGCGATTTCAACTGTATTTGCAATCTGCATTCCCAAAGTGTCATCGGTACAACCCATAGGGCAGCCTGGGCCTAAATCCCATGCGCCTATCACGGAATGGATGATAAAAAAATGCGGCAAGAAAGTTGCGCCCTTGTTCAGGCAATGATATCGACGTTTTATCTACCTAAAAAGCAGCGTTGAATATCACTTCCGCTTAGTCCCCTGCCCGATACAGTCCCTGTAGGGAGGGGGGGGGCATTTAAAACGATAGGAAGGCCCTTAACAACAAAAGCAGTTATTGAAAACTGCCTCCCCGCAGACATACAATAATACATGTAATAAGCGAGCATTTCCATTTCACCTACTATTCGTTATTCTCCCAAATTTTATAAAATCGCCGACGGCAAAAAAGAGCCTTCAAAACCGGCCGGCAAACAGAAAATCGGAAAAAAAAAATATTTGAATATCGATTACCGAGCGCAGTTAAAAATGTCACACCCTTCAAAAAAAGAAAACCCAAGACGCACAAAAATCTACCAATTACTCCCCTCAAAAACACGAATTCCGTCACGTTATGATGGCGGTCAGACCCCAATCACGCCAATCAGCAGGTCGTCCCTCCCCCGCCCATCACTACGTCGACCAACCAGAATGTCACCGTCTATCCCAAAACTGGTCTCAATTACCCCCATAATCTCCAACTGCGATCCAATGATTATCACGAGTTTGAGTGCTACAAACAAAAAATACATCGTCACCCTACAAAAGTTCCCACTCGACATTGGTCGAGGGCAGACACATACGAGCGTGGGGTAGGTGGAACGATGGGAAAACGACGCACGAGGGGGGGAGGGATAGTTAGGAACGCTCCCTTCGTAGAAAAAAAAAATATGGTTAACTCGGTAATCGGTGGGGGGAGTACAGCTCATAAATTATACACATTTAAATCTCGCTTATATATATATTTCTATCTGTGGGCGCGTCTAGCTGGTCTACGATCTTGGTTGGTTTGGTGCGGTTGGTGGCCGTGGGCTATATCGGCCACACCACGCACAGGATCCAAGACAAAAGCCAATAGTGGAACAGCGTGGATAGGATAAAGAGCAGGTGCACGAACGCGATCCACCAGTTGTTGAACTCGATGGCGCGCGGCTGCTGGAGCACGGCGGCGTGAGGCTTGACCGGCGCCGGGAAGGAGCCGGTGGCGTAGAACTCGCTGAGCAGCGCCTCCTTCTCGTAGAAGCGCTGATACAGCCACTCGGTCAGCGAGTCCATGTCGGTTGGAATCTGGAAAGAGCGGCAGTGGAAATGGGACATTTGCATCAAATGTTGTACCTACTATTTTCCTTGCAATGAATACAGAAAATTTTATCGTCACACCGTCGTTATTGACACATTGGCCACACCACGGCTCTATACAGGGTGATGCAATAAAATCCATTACATAAACGTACCGCGATATCGACTGCGCTACGACGAGTGGTACAACAATTTGATTTTGAAAAGCGGATAGGTTCGACTAGCCGTTGGATTTTAACGACACTAGTAACTCAGGATCCGTACTTACTTCTTCGATTGGGTATAGCCTGTAGTATAAATAGACCTTGCACGGCTTGCCCAGCATGCAGATGATGGCCGGTAGGTCGGCGGGTTCTCCGTAGGGATAACCAATGGTGACGTCGACCACCCACCGCAGTGGGTCTATCTTTTTGGTCGCGTGGCACACACCTAGGAGCGGGCGATCAAAGACTCAATACATTAGACGAGAGTCACGAGACAAAATATGCAGCCACAAGAGTCCCTGCATGGAGTGGATAAGGGAGCAGCGAGCATGAGGTGAATTAGAATGAGATCAATTAAAAACAAATACCGTTGGCTTTTCCCTGAGAGTCCGAGGCGTACATTTTGTTGGGATGTAGGGTGTTGATGATGGTATGCAAGGCACCGACACGCGGTAGACTCACGTGTTCTAACGCTGGCAAGTTGTTCTTTTTGGCATATCTGGAAACACGGTACGTTCATTTTGTGAACGATTTTTTCAATATTAGTATGTTGTTCACAACACAGAAGACCAATTTCGAGCAGAGGTTAACCAAACATTTCTCACTTTTGGTAGAAATATATTTTTTTAAAGCAGGCAATCATATCGAAAACATTTTGGGGAATCTGTAACAATTTTCAATTTAGATATACGTTTCTAAACGACTGGGGAACATGTTACAGTAGTCAAAAAGAAAAACGAACAGTGTCTGGTGAGCTATCGTAATTAAATTAATAGAAAGTTAAAAGCATGAACGATAAGCATGTATGTACCTAATTAGTCGACTTTAATTGTTTATTATTTTGTATAAGAGTTCGAAAAACTTAATTTTCGACGCTGTACTGGAACGTATTTCCCATTCGTTCAAATTCAAAAACGTCTTTGAATTGTATACCGTTTATAAGAAATGCATTACAAAGCATTACAATTTACAATTGCAAATATACATTTACAGTGTTACCAGTGAAATATAATTTTCAATAATAATTCATGATTGATCTGGCAATTACAAAAGAAAAAGAAAATATTCCTCGTTTTCAAACCGGCGTGTTTGCACTAACCGTTAAAACCCAAATAGTCAGCGAGCTTTTACCTTTGACTGGTTTCTTTCCTTTTGCGCAAAAAACCGCCCTCGGGAAACAAGACAATCCACTGCCTCTTCCGCTCATGGTATACATTGTTCAGGTGATCCCGCAATCTATCCAACTCTGTGTCTCTAGTAGTCTTGCCCTGAACGTCGAAAAGAATAGAAATTGCTTAAGATCTGCAGCCACACATCATTTTTTGTCATCGCGATTCAAAACGCTCTGGCTGGAGGTTTTTTGTGAGTTGGAAAATTACTTACGGCTTGAATAAAAAAGTCGCCGTGGACCCAGGAAACGAAACCGAAATTGGTGAACTTGAACATGCGGTCCATGATCCACATGACCCGATTGATGAGTAGACCTTTCGTCTGATAACTAGATTTAAAAACGGCATCAGTTAGTATTGATGAGTAGGCCTTTCGTCTGATAACTTGATTTAAAAACCGTATCAGTTTGTATTTCAAACAAATATGATTCGTTGAAATCTGCAACTTTATTTAATCACAATTATATTTCCCTCAATCAGTTGCAATTCGTTCTCAAAATGATCAATATATTTTCTTACTCTAAAGTCAAACAAAATTTCTAAAAAAAGAAATAATATCGAACAAACCTTAATTTTAGTAGCCTCAGTTTTCCAATATAAAAAAGAACGACTTAGGCGAATAATTGGATTGTCACAAACATTCAATAAATTGTAGCAGGTGAAAAATAGTTTTAACTGACTCTTGGCGACCATTCGTATGAATTTTGTTAAGGTATTAGCGCCACTTTTCAAACATCCCTCGTAGTCTGGACAAATAGATGTCCAATTAGAAAAAATATATAAAAAATGTAATAACGTACGCGGCCATAAATGATGGCACATCAGCCGTCGACTGATGGTTAGCCATCAACAGACACTCTTGCTGGTAGCACGGACCGATGTCTTCGCCAACTTCGTAATCTGTTGAACAACAAAAATTAATTGCCTTGCACGTGAGTTTGTGCTATCCAACAAAGCAACTTTGGCTAGAAGTTGGAACATAAATTAAGAGGACATATAATTGGATTCATCAATCAGTTTCACGCAAAATTGTATCACCACCTAGCCCCATAAAAACGCTATAAAGGTTTTAAAAATGTGGAGTCATTCCAAAATTAGTAACGAGCCTGGCCAGCAAAAGGGGAAAGGAAATGTGATGCAACAATTTGCCTAACAAAACCTATTGATATATTTTCATTAATAGACAAATAATAAAATAATTAATTGTTCAACGAGAGAAATGTCCCCATTTTCATTTTCAGTAGATGATGATGATGTGGTATCAATATTCCAATATACTTGGAATCGACTCCAGGTCCATTAACATCATCCACGCCCTCCATAGTGCTTTCATACTGTCGACATGTTAACCATTTAATATTCGAAATTTTTTGTGCAAAAAGTTCTAAGTGTAATATTTATATTCGCGACAGTGCATTTGCATTAAAAAATTGTGTTTAGACTATTTATTAAATAAATATATTCTCCAAACACAAGTTGCCGTCCACACATCCGTTAGTGGTCGCGAATATCATATCTTCATCATATCCTCATAATATGGGGGCTCCTATAACCTTACAACGCACTAGGCACTACGGTGATTTATAAAAAAAAATAAAAAAAGAACATCATCATCGCCAGGCGTGTCCACATTTTTAAGAAACAAACAACATGCTCGACGTGCGGCACAGCGCGTTGCCGTTGGCTGCCGCTAGTTGCTTACATCTGTATCCGGCCGTCCATCCCCAGGCGGCGACCATCAGCAATAGGTTCTTGAAGATGTAGCCCTCGATGAGCCAAAACAGTTCCGGATTGAAGTGCAAGAGGGGCGACAAAGTCAGCATCCACAGGCCGTGCGTCGGAATGCAGTACAGGTTGTTCGTCAACACGAACAGGAATCTGAGAAAGGCGCGCAGCACGTACACCACGCGGTCGGTGCGCGACCGAGAGGACGACGCCGACGGCGACAACGGCGATGGCATGGTCGATGGAGTGACGACAGGACCGGAAGTGGTCACAAGGAGAACTGACTTGTCAGCGGCTTCGGGCTGGACGCGGTCGACGAACGTGAATACTGGCGCACACTACGGTATATATATTCTCACTAGTCGAATCGACGGTTCGGGTACAGGTACGGATACGGGTGGCGCGGAGCGTGCGGTACAAAATGGAACCTGGCGCGTTGGTTAAACCAGGGTGGCGTTTACCAGAGCGATATACGAGCGTCCGACGTTGACGGGACGCGACCCGAATCGCACATTTTGTTGCCAGAGTTCCGTTCTAGGTATTGAAGGTGGTCGGCTGGGCTGACGGTGTTGCTGGTCACAGGGGTAGATCGAACGAGTCCATGGTGATGGTGGTGGTGGCTGGGGCAGCGGCGAGGCGAATCGGATCGTACGTCACCCATTCCTTTAGTAGGGGATAGAGAACAAACAAGAAAGAAACAGGTCAGTCGATAGTATCGCAAAAAAATGTATGACCACAAATAAGCATTTCGAATAGGATCAATTAAAATTAGAAATTGGGGTTAGTAAATATTTTCTATTGGAAAAATGTCATGTATTTGAAAGTTGGCCTATTTTGAAAAAACTGTAAATCAATAGCTCGATTTTTTTTCTCATTCATTCGACCTTTAAAATTGTCGGCCCCCAGTGGTTCAGTGGGCATGGTCACATTCTACTGAGCGGGTAGTCCCGGATTCGATCCTGTGGGACTGGCGTCACCCCTGAGCTTCCATTGGGGAGTCCAGAGTTTAGGGGTGGATCCTGCAGCCTGGCTATTCCAGCTACCAATCCCCTTCCCTTCCCTGCCCCTCACATATCTCCATAGAGACATGAGGGTGCAGTTATATAAAAACAAAAAATAATAATTGAAAAAATGCAATAACCGCTGCATGCCCCCTTTGACCGTAGCAATTTTTAGCCCTGAAAATTGGTTACAAAGATTTCATAGCAAGTTTACTTACACAACGTGTTACAAAAAGTGTGAATCACAAGTTTAACTATTGGATTTTACTCTAGACAATCAGCTTCTCTGCTGGAGAGCAACTTGAACTGTCGACTCGATCAAACATAGTTGATCTTTGATCAGCTTTGAATTCAATGTCAGCGTTGACATTTTGTGACTTAGTTTTCTGCCCCCGTACCCCCATCCCCCCATCCCAGGAAGATAAACAGAAAGAGGCGAAAAACAGATTGCGCTATCTCGTGCCACGCGCATAAATAGATATTTTGTTTATTTGACGATCTTACGAGTGTTTACAGAACGGCACAGTCCTCCAACTCCAACGATACAGTTCCTCGCTACCGTACACGAAGCACCCGGCGTTGGGCGAATAGAAAATCACGCCGAGTACCGAGTTGGGGAAAAGAGCTACCAGTGCTACCAGTTTGTTCCATTTGAAAAGGGACCAGTTTCAGTTCCCGTTCCTCCTATGATAAGAGGAACCAGTTCCCGTTCCAGTTACTACAAAAATTAAAAGGAACCTGACCGTTCCAAGATCCTTTTCAAAAAGAAACATGGAACCTTTTTGTTCCTTCGATTAAAAAAAGATTAAAAAACGAAAAAAGTACTTTCTGAACGGATCAAAAACCTAAAATTCCATTTATCTCAACAATCAATTTAGCATAGGGGACTTTTATGCCGTGAGCTTTGAATGCGATCGTATCATTTTTCTTAAATATTTAAATGATTAAGAGGTGAAATATTCAATATTTCTATATTAATAATTAAAATGTAACAGTAAAAGGAAAGACTGTTCCAAATCCTGAAAAAAAAAATGAACGGAACCGTTCAAAGCTTTCCTTCCTAGAAAAAAGGAATCTAGGCGTTCCAAAGTTCCTCAGAAAAAGAACACGTTCCGTTCCTACTCTCAACACCGAGAGCTGCCTAGCACCAAGGTTGTCCGCATTGAAATGCGTGACTGCAGTGATGCAAGTGCAGCTAGCTAGCTATTCCGGATTGTAAAAATATCACGCGATTTTCTATTTTGCATAGCTCGAGTGACGTGACGAAAAGAAAAAACTTCCGCCTGCGGCGCGTCACCAGTAATACCTAGCTTTTATACCTGCGGGGTCCTGCATAAAGCTGGTCCTGAATGGTTAGTACCCCAACAAAAGCAACCCTACAATATCTGATTGTTATTCTACCGGAGCGGACAGAAGTGTATGTAGCCTGCGGTTTTATGTCTCGATTGCAATTTATAAATTTCACAATTAAACAATGCAAAATTTCTCGTTTGGATCAGAAGATTTGCCATTTTGAATAGACCAGATAACCGTCGAAATGGCCAAGCATACAAAACATGTATATTAGCGTGCATAAGCCGGGTGCGTTTAGACATTGACTTCTCGCTAATGATTTCTTTCTGTACATTTCTTAATGCTCGAGAATTTTTTTGTAATGAGGGGGATGGGGGCACTGAGGGGTAGGGGCGGACTTGCTATGGCGGAAGGGCGGGGATTTTTGACCGCGG